>JAJMLH010000015.1:0-272735 GCA_030569615.1 Ogataea rishiriensis | reverse complement strand
ACCGCTGCTGTCCCCCCACCGCGTTGGGCTGGGCTGCTGGGCTGCCGCACAGGGCAGTAAAATGCTGAGCCCCACACTGTTGAATAAAAAGCCTCACACATTGCCGGCGTTGTTGCCCCTCCTAACAGTTGCTCTTGGGATGAGTTGAACTCTTAGAGACTGCCTAAACAGATATACTTGTAACCTCTAATTTGATAGTCCAAACAGTCCAAAAACAAGTTAATCAAGCATGGTGACAGGTTCAAACAGTCCTGTTGAACAGCGAAAACATGGCTTGCTCCAACGGCAGGACGGCGCAGAGGCAGCACACGCTTACGCTCCCTTCTGCATCTCCATCAAATCACAGGCTGGAGATTTGGAACGCTCCTCTCCTCCTCCTCTCTCTCTCGCCCCAGCAACCAGCAGCGGCGCCAGCAAGCCAATCAGCCCGCCAGCCAGCCACAGACGGCCCCGTGCTGGGAATCCGCGTAGCGTGCTATTTTCTGTCCTTTCCCCCCCGTGCAAAGTGGACTGTTCGGGAAAACAACGACGAAAAAAAAATTGGAGAGCAAAAAAAATAAAGCCCCAAAGACATCAACAACGTCTGCCACTCAACACTGTTTTTTTTTTCCATCATTAAATCAAACACTCCAAGTTCGTCACCACTATCATGATCCTTCTTTCCTCAATCCATCATCAAACATCTTCATTTCCTATTCTAAGGATAATTTCACACAGGTCGTTGTTTTGTCAAGTTTAAGGAAAACCAGTGAATTTTACAAGTGGCTCATTTTTTTCAACTTGAAAAACATCATCAAAAAAAAGAATAACATTGGTATCTTGGCTCAAGACGCGGTAAACAAAGCACCAAACCTTCCTACAACCCATACTTTGGCTTCAATAAATCTATTAGCCTGCACAGACTACGACAAACACTCGGTGTGATCAATTGAAAAGAAAAAAAAAACATACAAAAATCATGAGTGGCTCAAGGCAAAACAAACGTTCTTCCAAGAAAGCGAGTCAAAACAAAGAGTCTGTTCAACAGAACCAGTTCGAAAGCTCTCGCTCCTCGTCGGCTACTGGCCAACAGCAACCACAGCAACAGCAGAATCAACAACAGCAACAGCAACAACAACAAAACATGCTGGTTGGCCTGACCAATGCTGCTGCTCAGTACTACCCAATGCAACAGATGCCTCAGCAGTACAACGCCAACTTCCTACCTCCACCAGCTCCAATGAACATGCAACAGACTGCCTACTACCCAATGCCTTTCTTCCCTAACCCTTACTTCAACGGCACTCCTCAACAACAACAGATCTCTCAACAGAGATTCTCTGCTGCCATGCAAGGATCTCTGGGCCCTGGAGCAGTCCCAACCACAGCATCTGCAGCTGCCGCCGCCGCGGCCGCCGCTGCCACCGGCTTGAACAGCACTGGTTCTGGAAAGCTACCACCTTCGTTCCCAAACACCGGCTTCTACAAGCAAGGACAACAAGGCTCTGGTCAATCCCAACAGTCAGGCTCTCAGCAGGGTCAAGGACAACAGCAAGGCCAATCACAATCGGCACAACCAGGCTCTTCCGAGTTCGCCGAGATCCAGACCCTTCAAAACACCAACGGGTTCCTCGATCCAACCTCCAACGGTTCCTCCAGCTCTCCTGCTGCAGTCACCTTCGAAAACAGCGTCCAGGTGTTGAAACCAAACCCATACCACAGTATCTCGTCCCACTACAGAAGACCAATCCAACCTTCCGATCCGGAAAACGATACAAAGCCGTACAGATGTGCCGAGTGTGACTGGGCGTTTGTCCGTCATTCAGACTTGCGTCGTCATGCCCGTTCCCATGGTACCCCGGAATACCACTGTCCATACTGGCATCCAGAATATGCCACTTGTCCTCACAGAAACCACGGTTCTTTCAACAGATTGGACGTTCTAAAGAGACATCTCCGTCTTGTCCATCTGGACCCGGACACCCAGGAGGATCAAGGAGATTCTCTAATCAGAAGAAAGGATGCAGGAACCTGTCTATCCTGCCACAAGTATTTCACCAACAGCAAGGAGTTCATCGATCATGTTGATCAGTGTGCCTTGACCACTCCGATGGATCAGTGGAAGTTCAAAAAGAACGGTATCATCACAAACGTCAAGAAAGAAGCAGAAGAAGAAGAGGCTGCTGCCGCCGCCGCTGCCGCCGCTGCTGCTGCTGCAGCTGGTGGTGTTGGAGGTGCTCCACCATCTATCCAGGACGGTTCTGTTGGAACAGCACAGGTTCAATCACAACCACACCAACTGTTCCAACCATTGAACCCAGGCTCTGCACAGGGAACACCAGACCCACAGCAGCAACACCAGTCTTCCATCGACTCTGGCAACAAGCGCTCGGCAAAGTATGCCGGATTCTCCCAGGACAGCAAGTCCATGATTGGTAACCCTCCTGTCAACAGTACCAGCACCAGCAACAACAACGGTAGCAGCGTCAACGAAGGCACCGACAACTCTGGCAACGCCACCAACGGTGGTGCCGATAGTTACTTGAAACGCCCAAGGGGAAGACCTAGAAAGTTCCTACCACCGGTCAACAACGCTGCCTGATACCAAAAGCTTTTTACCTTGTTGTTACTAGATTCAACCGGCTGTATCATTCTCGTTTATTATACTCCTGTTTCCAATGATCTTCTTTAGTCTACTCAGTCTATCTTTTACGGTTTACAAACTCTCTCTTTTCACTTTCTGTATCTTTGTTGTTTTCCAGAAGCTCTACTTCCACTCTATTCTCTTTTTTTTTTTCTTCATTTTTTTGTCGTTCTTGCTTCTTTGCTCTTGCTTTCCTGCTTTGTACCCCCCTGTCTCTTTTTCCTCTGCTGGACCGTTCACTCTAGAGCGAGTGTCTCCAACGATTGTATAGTGGCCCCAATGTGTATCATCACCCTTTTTTCATCTTACCATACCGTTAGTATGGCTACCGTACTAAACGCGTCTAATAGGCAGGCCATAGGCAGGCCATAGGCAGGCCATAGGCCAGCCAGCCAGCCAGCCATCCAAAGACGACGCCCAAACGCCTCTCGGACCCACCACCCGCCCCAAACAGGTAGTCTGACAGGGCGTGTTTTGATGCAAGGGGCGCGGGGCGGCCCACTGGCACAGCCTTAGGCCAAAAGGTTGCAATATTCCCCAATGCGGAAATACCCAATCTCGCTGGGTGCCACTGGCCAAAAAGGTCTGATGAAAAGTTTGGCTGTAGACGTTTTTTTTTTCTGGATCCATCAGGTTCGTGTTTCTTAAAATAACCTTTCAGTTGACCATTGGTTGATCGTTCCGTTCAACAGAATTTTGTACCAATTGCTAAGGCCAAACAATCGTTGAGACTCTACTACAGTCACTTGCCAGCATACCCAAAGAGATTGATCCAGATCACGAATTAATAGCATGAGAGGTAGGTGGATCATCAATTCGAAGAGTGGTTGCTTACCTATTACCCCCTTCAACTAAAATACTAACATAGAAACCCCAATTGTTGAGACAGATTACAAACTAGTAGTTTTGGGTGCCGGTGGTGTTGGTAAATCGTCACTGACCGTTCAGTTCGTCCAAGGAATATACATAGAGTCGTACGATCCAACAATCGAAGATTCCTACATCAAAGAGATCGAGGTGGACGGCCGTGCCTGTAACCTTGAGATATTGGATACGGCAGGGATTGCACAGTTCACAGCAATGAGAGAACTCTACATCAAGTCGGGTCAGGGTTTCCTACTGGTGTATTCCGTCACCGACAAAAACTCGTTGGACGAACTATTGGCAATAAGAGAACAGGTGCTTAGAATAAAGGATTCAAGCAACGTTCCAATGGTTCTCATCGGCAACAAGTGTGATCTTACAAACGAGAGAGTCCTAACCCCAGAGGATGGTATCGAGGTTTCCAAAAACTGGAACAAGGTGCCATTCTACGAATCGTCGGCAATGTACAAGATGAACGTTGAAGATTGCTTTGTCGATGTCATCAGACAGATAATAAGAAAAGAAGCCCAAGCTTCTCAACCGAGTACCCCTGCTACGGGTGCTGCTGGCTCAGCAGGTGGTGCCTCATCACAACAGCAAAAACCATCCAATCTAAGAAGAGTCTCCGATACAAACGGGAACACCGGTGCTGCACAAAGAACCAATGGGAACCCATCAGGTGAGGAGTCGAGTAGGAGTGGGAACATCTTCAGTTCCAAGAAGAACAAGAAGAGCAAGAGCAAAAGTAAGAAGTGTGTCATTCTATGATACCAGTGCTGGTACGCTGGTACTGCTGTTTTGAAGCTGCATCTCTATACCTCTGCTTTTTCCTCTGCTTCCACCCAATTTCGTCTTCAACCAATGCTTCAATTTTACTAACGGTCAACGGTGTCTTTCTCCTCTTCTCTCCTCTTCTCGATTCGAGCTTCTTCTGTATTATGTTTACATTCCTATTAATTCTCACCATGCTTTGATATTCTGCATATGTTATACCCTTTCATTCGTTCGTGGCAATTCGCCTGGACTCTTCATCACCTCCAGTCATGGGGGTCTTAGATAATTATAATGTGATGAACAGTTCAACTGCTCAATCAATAAAAGAATGCAAAAACAAAGATCAACTGTTCAATCAATGAACAACAAAAAAGGCAAAAACAAATGTGATAGCCGTGGGGTTCGAACCCACGCCTCCGAAGAGATCAGGACCTTAACCTGACGCCTTAGACCACTCGGCCAGACTACCAACATTCAAAGTTTTCAACGTACTAAAGGCTTTTTAAACCAATTTTCCACGTGACTTATATCACGTGACATCACGTGATTTTAACTAGTAAACAGTCACGTGTGTCTATGTTTCAGAGTGACGGCTTGCCATTATTCAAATTCATCCTTTCTTCCTGGACAGTTGCACCTACAATTGCCACTCACGTCAACGTATACTGGTTTTCAATCTACATATTACAAAGATCCAATTGGTAGTACCTCAGATTCAATTTTCAACAAGGACTTCAAACAAACTGTTGTCATACTGAGAGGTGACAGTTGTCAGGATAATCATAAGATCTGCCAGAAAGTAGACAGCAAGCAACACATTGGTGTCTTACTCTTCGAATCTCACCTTGACAACGTTATAGCTCCCAGGTTTGGAAACAACTCCATCACAGACAGCCTCAAAGTCCTGGTACGTTCTTTGAGCATAAGTACAAACACCCTCTTCCAAAAACTTGACGGTATCCAACTGGTCAAACATCTTACCATCTTTTTGATCTTTTGACAGTTTGTTCTTCAACAGGTCCAATCTCTTCGACAAAACGTCCAATCTGTACTCCATCCAATTGTAGTAGAAATCGTTGTATCTGGTACCGGATGCCTTGGCAGGCATGAGGGTTGTCATGGCACACCCATCAAGCATAGGATCAACAGGTCTATAGCTTTGAACGGAGGTGATACGTTCTTCAAAGTGTCCCTTTGGTTTAGGAGCTTTATGTTTCAAGATTCTACCTTGTAGCACATTACACCAGCCCATTTGAGGTCCTTCAACCTTGATCGTGGTCCCACTTGGACTCAACACGGTGGTTTCTGCACCAACTCCTAGTCTCTCTGGAGGAGAAAGCATACAGACACTGACAAACTGTGGAGAGTCATAATGATAGTTGATAATATCACCTGCACTGGCACTGTCGTCCTCATTGTCAAAACTGGCATCGACAGTCTTGGATCCAAATGGCAGCTGTGATATGGCAACGTTAGTATGGCCCAACTCAAAATCCATCATGTTTTGCAACTGGACACCAGCCATGGTACTTATAATCTCCTGTGTCCTTGGATGTGTATATGCAGCCTTGGTGAACTGTCCATACACTTGACCCTTTTGAGGAGTACATGCGAAACCTCTAACAAACACATCCATGTCACCGGTGGTTGAGGATTCAGAATCAATGATTCTTGCACAGTGCTCCCAACACTCTTTATTCAGAATGTCGTACCTTAGCATCTTCACTGCCTCTTTGGAGAACATGGGAAAAGGAGCACTGATACCAATTGGTGAGATTGGTTGTTGATGGGGATCCAAGCATCCCAATTCTTCAAGGTAGTATCTTTTAGTCTTTTCGTAGTAGTCATCTGTGAAGATGAGATGCTTTGCAGGGTCAAACTGTAAAGTTGGATCAACGTCTGCCAATTCGTCCATCAACGGCTGAACACATCTTTGATAAAATTCGTTGGGAACTTTGAAAGATTCATTGTCAGATAGAACATCCAGTGTGAGGGATGGGATCTGTTGGTTAAGCTGTTCAACGGTTGTCATTGTTGTTTTTTGGTCCTATCTCACAATGCTGATCACAAATTTATGTTTTGTTCAAAAGTACCAGCTCTTGATTGATTCAATCTGTTCATCAGTAGAATGCTCTTGGATAACTCAGCATTGGTTGTTTCCTTTCAATGTTAAACACGTAGATATATATAGTAGTTGAAGTTGATCAAAATCACTCATTTCCTTATCAGTGGGGGTACCACCAGCAAGCCGCAAGGCCACCACCAGATACGAGCCCATGCAAGAAATCCGAGAAGATCCGATCTTGTAATAAGAACATCAACAGCAGTGAGTCAAACCATCACCTTCACTAGACAAACACATCAATAAGTACAACATATGCCTTGAATGCAAATATAAGTATATATAGAAAATAAAGTACATATCCTTGGGAAAGCCCTTGCAATGTCAATGCTGACGATATCCTCGCTGTGAACATCCGCCAGCGGCTGCTCAAGGGGTTAGATTCGCAGTTAAGGCGCGTGCACTTTCCCGCGGGGTCGATTTTTCAGCAAAAGATTTTAGAACCGTTGGTGTTGATCGTTTGATTAGTCACTTATCTATCTTCAGATATCTAAACAAACAAAAGCTGTAGTACATCACCGCTCCCCTCTTGATATTAATCACAACTACATTACCCATCAATAGCATAGAAGTATCCAACTCTCTAGGAAGCATTTGAGACTAGCATTGTTTTTGGCAAGACGGTCAGATAGATAACCAGCCTACCTTCCAATTACCTCATCTTCCATCTTCAACACATCTCCTCAATTTGACTTGAATATGTTGAATTCTGGAACTGTCAAGGATACCAGTCAACAGGAGAATGCTTTGTTGCTATCACCTGAGTCTGTTCAATCATTGTACACTGATAACTCACCAGTGTTCACAAACGATGATCTTCAATCAGAAAACCTTTCAATCAAACCTCCCACTGCCACAGTCAAATCAGAGCTCATTTACATTTCAAAAAGCTCTCTGCCAGTGTTGTTCACTTTTGTCTTCCAGTACCTGATGCAAATCATGATCCCAATCTACTTTTCAAGTCAACTTGGCGAGGAATACTTGTCAGCATGCTCCCTATCAATAACATCGTTTTACATATCCGGACCTGTTATATTCAACGGATTTTCAACAGCAATGGATACATTCTGCTCAACAGCATATGGAGCAGGCAACTATAAAAAAGTGGGTCTTTACTATCAAAGGTGTGTCACGATCCTACTGTTACTCAGCATTCCAATCTCCATTCTTTGGATGAACGGTGGTGTGATACTTGCCAAGGTTACAGGAGATCCAGAGTTGGCAATCAAATGCTCCGAATACTTGAGATGGATGCCCTTGGCATCACCTGCAATGGTTGTGTTTGAATGCTCAAAGAGATTCTTACAGTCTCAAAATAAGTTTAGCATTCCAACTAGAATCACGATACTGGCTGTTCCTATGTCAATCTATCTTAACATTGCCCTAGCTCCAACCTTGGGATTCTCTGCTCCCCCAATCTCTTTCATTATCACATACTGGTTTATGGTGATTGTGCTCATTGGCTATATTTTCCTCGTTGATGGTTACCAATGCTGGAACCCAGATTTAACGGTGGCTGACTTGTTCTCCGAATGGCTACCATTCTTTGACTTGGGTATTCCTGGAGTCTTGATGCTTCTTTCGGAATCCTTTGCATTCCAAGTCATCACATTCCTATCCACAAAGTTTGGACCAGTTGAGCTAGCAGCACAATCCATCATGAGTACACTTGCATCATTTGCCTTCCAACTACCATTTGCAGTTGGTATATGCTGCTCCACAAGAGTTGCCAATTTGATAGGCGCACAATCAGACACGTACAAGAAATCATTGGATGCCATCTGGATACTAACCTGTCTTCTTTCAATTGTCAACTTTTCGTGGATGGTGGTGTTCAGGTACCAGCTAGCAGGGATCTTTACTGACGATCCAGCGTTGGTCAAAAGAGTGGCAAATCTTTGCTTCATTGTTGGTATCAATCAAGTGTTGGACTGTGTTAACATTATCTGTGCCTCGTTGTTAAGAGGCCAAGGTAGACAACGGATTGGATCAATCATGAGTTTGATCTCGTACTACATTGTTGGTATACCTTTCGAAGTGCTGTTTGCAATTGTTTGTGGATGGAAGGTGTTGGGCTTGTGGGTTGGTTTGGCCGTTGGCGTTTCTGCTTTGTCCTTTGCCGAGCTTTATCTCGTTCTCAAATCGGATTGGAGTGAGATAATGGAGCGTAATTCAATGATCGCAGCCTGAGGAAAGCTGGTAGTAATTCTTTTCCATGCTAATCTTGCTGGCTTGCTACTACTTGTTAATGAACCTTTGAATGATACATAGACGATAGTTAATTCCATACAGAGTTACTCTCTTGGTGCAAAGTTGGGTATATAACATTCAAATTAAAAATGGCCCGTTTTCATTGGGCCTCAAACAAAAAGTATCCAAACAACCCAAACAATTGGAAAGAAGGGTGGATGACAAACAGTATAGAAAATATACTCGAGAAAAGGAGTCAAAAAAAAAGCTGTACTACCCAGTAGTAATAAATGTAAAAATGAAACGGAAAACCAGAAAGGGCAATAATTTAAAATAAAAAGACAAGCAAATTGACCCCATTACAATAGAAAAAACCAAACCAAACCCAATCAAGTTCAAAACAAGAAACAATCGAAAACAAATAAGAGGTGTGAAAAAAAAGCTTGAAGAATGAGACAAGCTCATAACAGCTCAACAATGTCGAGGACAGACAAGTGAGAGTATGGGTATAAGTCTGACCCTTGATCAAATCGTATAGCAATAGAGAAGAGACATCTAACTGTGTTTCGGCATCAACCTTCTAAAGAGGCTCCAATCATAGATAAGGCCGAAAAGGTAATGGCAGTACCAAGGGCCAATCCAGCAAAGAAAAATTTCTTTGGGGTGACTTGAGGAGCGGTTTCACTGGTAGCCTTGTCACCTCTGGTACTGAGGTCATGAGCATTCATGGTATCAAGAGACGTCATTTTTGCAACCTTATGAAGAGGACTGCCATCGCAAGCAGAAACATCACGACCAAAAGACTCGAAAGTCCTGTGATACCACTCTCTTGGCTTCTCTTCACTGTGACAATCAACCTCATCGAACTTTCTCTTTAAAAGTGATGAAGACGAATAAGGGTCAAATGTTTTCTTCAAAAGTAATGGAGACGAATGAGGTTCAAACAACCCCTTATATGAAAAACCTTCGTCGGCATTCTCATCCTTTGTGAAGCCTGAACAGTCAGCAAGCATTGAAGCCTCAGAGTCAGATAAATCATCGTCATAATGAAGCTCGCAATAACCCTCATCACAGCCACAGACATGCGCAGAAGTTAAACAATCCGAATCACAACCAAACTCGGAGCCGCAGTCATCAAGAGCAGAAGCAGACTGAGCATCAGACTCAGATTCAGATCCAGATCCAGACTCGGACTCAGAATCAGAATCTAACTCTAACTCAGACTCAGACTGGGACTCCAACTGGGATTCGAGATCAGAGATCAGAGTAGCTTTGGAGTTGGAGAGGCAGTCCAATTCTGACTCATACTGGAAATCACATTTACTTTCGTGCTTATCAGCAGAATATAACACTTCAGTGAGTATAACTGGAGATGCCGTTCCGTCTTCAAAAACCTTTGAACCATGGTCTGACCCCTCATTTTCACTACCCTCTTCATCTTTCAACTCGGATTCCAAGTCTTCATGCTGATCTTCATCTTCGGACTGTTCATCATCTAGAATCTCATAAACTTTGTGTTTCTTGGTAATAATATCAGGACTGTCCTCATCACTGTGAGTTTCACAGTAGTCATCGCTTTCATTCCAGCAGTCAAAAGTTTTCTTCACGACCGGCATCGACTCGTTGTTGCTGCCTGCATAATCGTAGCAAGTCTCATCCTTATTCAACACAGCGGCTATTTTTGCAACGTCTGCCCGTTCCAGGGCCGATAAGTATTTGTTCTTCATTTGATGAAATTGTGTTGCAAACTTTGTACCGCCGTAGTTCAAATGTGAGATATCGCAACCCGAAGTGCCAAAGGACGATGGTAGCAACTTGCTTGAGAAAGTGGAATCAGGGTCAGAACCAACTGTTCTCAAGAAAGCCACAGAGTCCAATCTCACAAAGGACAGTTTTTCGTAGTCGGTAACAACTTGGAACTGAACTTTTGTTCTTTCAAATATTGCGTTTCTGGAATTCAATTGCGACTTTCCAACTGGAACAACCACCAGTCCAACAATATCACCATTGAACAATGGAATATAACTTTCGCGAGGTAGAAGGAAGCTCTTTGCTGCACCTTCTCTCAAGATCATAGTGCGATGTTGTGAGTAATTATCACGAACAAAAATCTGATTGCGATCCTGTGTACGAATAACGTAGCCTAGTAGGTGTTTGGCACTGATTGCAATGTCGTCAAAGTAAAAGGACGATTCAGAGGCAACCCTGTGAGACTTCTCCGACTTGGCGGATGCTCTACCAATAATGAAACAAGGGCTCCTTGTCACCCCACAAATCAGCAATGGTGTAGCATTTTTGAGCTCTATTGTTCTGATTGGGAACGGTTCGTTCTCTGGCACTAATTGTACGGTAGGCGAGCTTTCAGGCCCTGGAGACAACGATGCTTCTTTGGACATAACTTAAAAGTGATTGCCTTTGTGTTCGCGTATTCCAAACTATTCAACACCAGAATTTAGTTGAAGGTTGAACGATGGTTGAAAATGTGAAGTTAGGTCTTATTTGAAACGGTTACTAGCAGAATAACACCGAACCGACAGGAGGATAATGATGTAGTGCTTATTCAACAGTGTCGTTTGGAGCAATATATGCTAAGATTGAAGGTGATTATAACAGACAACAGTGCTATGAATTATATAAGAAGAAGCTCAAAGTGGCAAAAGCCTATACAACGATAAAGAGTTAAGCTAAAAGGGCAAACTGTATGAGTATGTATGTGTCTAAAGGGATCATACACAGTGATTATCTTTGCCTTATCTCTCAACCTTCCCCAATGTGCGGAGCAGCGATGAGGCAAAACGGAGACACGCGATGGTCTATTGGCAGACCGCGACGGGATGAGCAATGTGTGTGTGTGTGGGGAAGACAGGAGAATGGCTCACTTTTTCACCTCTTTTTCTTGTTGTTTTTCATTGGAGAACTTGTGGATTGAACTAACAAAGAACTGGAAAGTAGTAGCATCAACACGGTGGTATAATGAAGGATGACCTTCGGAGATGTGAATCGGGAATCCGTGTAAAGAGTTTGCAAACGATCTCTCATTAGCAAAGCAAAGAACCAAATCTGCAGGTTCAAGCTTTGCCAAATAGTCATCGACAATAGAAGGAATCAGGTCTGTCGAAAGGGTTTGTGAGTCCTTTGACAAATCTGTCGACTTGATCATATCTCTGGTTTGATCGGCAATGCTAGGCAATCCATCTTTCTCTGAAATAAGGTATACTGTTAAGTTTCCACAGGTTGTGGTGGATGCATCTTGATGTTCCGACTCAACACCCGTTAAACCATGAGTAATTGGTTCAGGACTAACACTTCTCAGATCAAGTTTCTCCTGGTCGCTCGAGGAAGCCGCTCCTTCACAGCATTGCTCTTCTCCAACAATGGTTGCTTCACTTGTATGGAGACTTACAATCTGAATCCAGCTCTTTTCGTCTCTTTTACCTCCGTTCAAATTAGCCAACTCGGATTGAACCATACAACTCAATCTTGACAAGTCTTTCCAGGAGTAACCGTTTTTCTCGTAGATACTAAGGAAGGGAACACCTGTATAAGCACACCATGCTATCAATCTTGCAGATTCTGCACAGATCCTCATGATCTCAGAGGCCTTGTGGGTATGATGAGCAGCTGCCCACTCAGCTCTTTGGGATATAACTCTATAAGTTTCTTTCTTGTCAGGAACCACAAGTTCCTTGTTTGCAGTTAAGTATGGAACAGGCATTTCAGGTGGCTGAGGAACGACCAAAGGTCTTAGGTCATAAATGGCCACGAGGTGCCTTGGAAGCACATCCTGTGAAAACGCCCTCTGTATATCAGCGGCGTCCCTTGGAATGAAGTTGTTGAACGAAGTAACAAGTGCATGGTTTCCAACCATGTAGGGAATTCTAACAAGCCTTTGAAACATATTACGGTGCTGTTCGGCTTTTTCGCTAACTGTTGACTCTGATAATGAATTGTGGATGTCGTCAACTCTTTTCACCAAGGCAATATCATGTGGAAAAATAGCCAACCAATGAACCAACAACCAAGCATATGCATTTAACATTGATACAACAGCAACAAGCCATAATCTTAACCTAAGAAATCTCCCGTATGCTTTCTTGAAGTAGGTGTAAAGAAACCATTTCAAATCGTAGGTGACAAGATTCCAGACTGAAGGCTCCGAAATCAGATGCAAGCTTGCTTCAAAAGAATCAACCACTTGGGAATTCCTTGCAAACATTTTGTTGGTAGATTCCCCGAATAGCTTTAGCGATGCATATTTGATATCTGAAGCTCTTAGAACAGGCTTGATGATTGATGAGTGAACAGATGAGACTGAAGTGTGAATTCTTGGCTCCACTTGATCTATATCGGCTGTCTTTAAGGATTCTGGCAGTTGAAAAGACATCTTCTGGCTTGTTGACAAAGGTATGACCATGAAAAATTACAAAAATGGCAACTAAAGACTATTTACAAAACTGAAACGTTCTAAACTGCAAAACAACAATTGTAAAAAGAGGGAGACTGGCAAACTTTCAGTTGGATCAATGATAGAAATGGGGTAGTCAAGGTAGTGCACTCACCAAAGCGGCTGGGAGGCCTTTCCGATTTCTCTTTAGACACGAGATAATTGCCCATGGGATCTAACTTATTTCAAATCGCTTTAATTCTTTATAATGACCTTCTTCTTCTAATTCTTATTCTTCTTATGTTTAAGCATAGCAATTCCATAGAACTTACACAAGACACTTTTCAAACAAGATGTCAGGGCGCAACTCAGATCCATGCAAGGCAGAGGCCTGCAAAATTCAAGGTAAGTCATAGATAGCAAGTTCAATCATCCAATAGAACGGCAATTGATTCAATTTCACAGGAACTAACATATACCTTCAATCATCAACACAGACTGTTTGAAATATAACGATTACAACGAGGCAAGATGTACCAAAGTGATAGACAGGCTTTATGAGTGCTGTACCAAATTTTATGCTGACAATGGGGAAGATGCAAGGTCAGTCTGCTGCCCTATTCCCAGGTTGCTAAAGTTCAAGATCGATCAGAGGACGAAGGAGAAGCTGGATGCCAAGTCGCTGAATTGATTTTACCTCCACCGTTTCAGTGTTGGTCTGGCATTCGAAAGAGGTCCGTCACTTTAGAGCTATCATTCACTGAAAAGCTTAGTGAAACGGACCAACCATCAGATATCAACTCTTCTCCACCCCAAAGATCGCGTTCCTTTTACAAATTTTTATAGACTATTCTCAACGACTGTCACGATTTACGATCAAAATAAAAAAAATGTCTTGTATACCAGTTGTTGATCCACCAGTTGACTAGATGTGAGTTAAAGACCGCGTAGCTACGACACTTAGGAAAAGCTATAGCACGACATTGAAAGGCCGTAATAAACCAAGAAAACATCCGTTTTCTTAACATTCATCTAAGGCTAACCCGAGCACATACTACATATTGAGAATAATGTGATCTGTGACTCTAATGGGCGCCTATATGTGTATAAAGACATTTGAAAAAAGAAGAAGATAACTAGAACTTTGTAGGTTGAAAGAGGTTGAAAAGGAGAACCGAAAATTTTGCAAGCTTTATATAGCTCTGACTGCCAGTGAAAAGTTTTGGGTGAACAACAGGTTACTATCCTTACTTTGAGGGTTTCGAGCAGTGTAACTGGCTACGTAATATATTATGAATGAAATCAAGGTCGGGATCCCAGATCCGAGCAGGAATCTTTTGGAGTGAATCAGATAAGAGCATGTTTATCAACTCGTTATTCATGACAACAGTTCATGGATGTTTCCCCCTCATCTTCTTTATAACACTACCAAAACTTATACGATGGCGAACTATAACGAAAAAAAAGAGTCGTCATTCCCGTCTGGCTCAACAACAAAGTCGTACTGGATCGAAGAGTCATCTTCAAAGTTAGCCAAATATAGATCCACAGATGAGCTCCCGAGTGAAGTTGATGTACTCATCATAGGTTCAGGATATAGTGGGGCCTCTGTGGCATTCAACCTGCTTGTTGAAAAAAAGTCAAAGAAGAGCATTCTAATGTTAGAAGCCAGAGACACTTGCTCTGGAGCAACGGGGAGAAACGGTGGTCATTTGAAAAGTTTCTATCATAACCATCAACATCACTTTGAGCAGGCACACGGTCAGAAAATAGCTGCTGACATTGCTATTTTTGAGGATTTGGAGCTTTCAAAAGTTGAACAACTTATCAAGAAGTACAAATTTGATTGTGGTTTTCAGAGGCGTACTAGTTGTCAAACCTTTGACGATGAATCAACTATTGATGAAGGCCTACGTAACTATTACTGCTACATGCGCAACCCATTCATTCCCAAATCTATGAAAAATAAGGTGAAGATTTATTTCGATGGACAAGCAAGAAAGGTATCTGACCATGAGAACACTCCGTTCTGCATAATGTCACCAACGAGCTCGTTCTGGCCCTACCGACTAGTGTGTTCAATGCTAGAAATGTGTCTTTCTAGTGGATTGAACTTGCAGACGAACACCTTAGTCACTGGCCTATACAAGCTGGAAGATGGTAGATGGTTAGCCAAGACACCAAGGGGCGATGTGACAACCAGAAAGATTGTGATTGCCACAAATGCATACACCAGAGCTCTGCTTCCAGAATTCACCAACAAGATTGTTCCAGTTAAAGGCGTTGTTTCTCATCTCAATCCGTCTACTCCAAATGACCCACCAGCTTTGAAGTATAACTATTACCATACATATCCCTTGGAGAGTGACTATGTTAGCGTCAGAGAAGATGGGTCGTTGATTGTTGGTGGAGGTGGCCCGAGTTATGTGCATCGGCCAAACAGCGTTGAGATGCTAAACACAACGGACGATTCCAAATTTCCACAAGAGACCCTTGAGTACTTTGAAGGTTATGCCAATAGGAACTACACGTCACTATCAGGAAATAAATTTACTAATGACTACACCTGGACAGGTGTCATGGGATATACCGATGACGAATTCCCATTTGTTGGAGATTTGACCGAGTATGGACGTCCAAACATGTACATTCTTGCAGGATACACCGGGCACGGTGTTCCTAGAATATGGAGTTCTGCTTCATACATTGCAGACTTGATTTCAGGAAAAAATAAACCAACCTGGTTGCCAACTCCATTCTTGATCACTCCTGAGAGAATGTTGGCAGAAACTGATGTTCTTGCCGGCTATTCCATGACACAGAGCACTAAGTCAAAGCTATGATTCGTGAGGTTGCTGTGAAATAGAATATATATGGGTAGAAATCTATTGGTAATGAGTTTATATAGAGAACTTGCCATAGCAGTAGAGAAGAAGCAGATCATTTTAAATTATTCATGATTCTTTTTAGCATAATCGGCAATTTTTGGAACGTGGGGTTTCAACTCAGACTCGTTGATAAGCGACATACGAATGTTTGTCCCCGATATGTTCATCTTGAGATCCTGCTCTGCCTTTTCGATGGCTTCATCAACGGCAACGGGGTCCATACCACTATCAACCAACTGTTTCCTCAACATGGCAATATGAACAGCCATCAAACCGTGCAATTTTGTATCATTCTTTCTCGCCTCAAACTCATTGGCAGCAACGGTCTTCTTGTAGTTTTGGAAACGCACTAGGGATTCGGTATATGTCTTTTTCAACTTTTTTAGTTCTTGTTCGGCATCGTTGACCTTATCCAATTGATCCATCGTCATAAGTAAAAATGCCAACCCCATGAAAAAGACGGCAACTGACTGGCTGATCTGCTTCACCTTGTACATTGTTGAACTTTGGTCCTCTATATGATAGCGCAGGTTGGGTGGGAGCCCAGCCTGTTGCAATTGTAGCTGCTGGGACTGGATCTGTTGCTGTTGGTTCTGTTGGTGCAGTGGATACTGGTACGATAATGATGATGATGATGGTGATGACGATGCTTGGGGTTGTTGAGTTTGGCTCTGGGAGTACTGCATCTGTTCCAACGTCTTAGGTGGTTCAGATCCCGTCTTGAAGTACGTTGGAGGAGACCCATAGTTTGTATATGATCTTGCCAGTAGGAGAAACGGTGACCTTGTACTACTTGCTGGAAATCTCGATATTATGCTGTTCATCGCTTCTGTTGAATTAACGTGTTCTCGTTACTGTATGGGCATCGCCTTCAATGGATGAATCTTCTCGGTGTACAAACAGGCCTCTTACAATCGTCAATGTTGAGTCTATCCAAACGGTTGTTTTTATCGGCTGAAACTTTTTGAATCAATCAAGGGTTTCATCCCTCGTAGGCGATACTAACCTTTTCAGACACGTACACATGCACTGTAATTTTTCACGACGCGGGGCGCAAACAGAGGTTACCGATAAAGCGAAGGAGTTTTTTCAAGAACCTAATAGTTATCCTTCCCTTTGATTAATGATATAAAAAAGTCAAAAATTAAAATGTATATTTCAAAAGCATTGATTGGTGTTATACATGACAATTTATATTAGGGTGCTATTAGAAAACCCCATAGTAACGATCGCTCAAAGCAAGAAACATTTTCTCTTCATCACAATAAATAAATTCATGTCTCCCTGGTTTAGTAGTTTGAGATAATTTAATGTCTTCTGGATTCAGCAATGATCTTGTTCATCTCTTCAACCTTAGCCTTAGCTCTCTTTTGAGTACCAAGTCTCTTCTTGGCTAACTTCTTAGCTCTCTTCTCACCAGCGTTTCTGATAAGTTCGATAACTCTTCTTTCGTATGGAGCTAGACCAGCAACTTCTCTGACCAATGATCTGACAAAAGTGGTTCTCTTGGAAGAAGCACCCTTTCTTAGGGAGATCTTTGGAGCAACTTGCTTTGGCTCAACGGCGTGACCCTTGTTTTGACCGACAATGATTCCTGTAAAAAATAATTGAATTTGAATTTGGATCAAATTTCATAAATGTTAGTAACTATGGATTCTCATGACATGTATATGATTTCAAATTGGACTCGGTAGTTGTAGATATGGAAAGGGCAGTATTTTCTTGACAACGTGGATTTCTCAAAACGATATTATATCTGGATGTTATATTCACCTTACTGTTTGTAAATCACGTGAAAGATGTCTTCTGGTGCTGAGCTTGACCCAAAAAGGAGCCACGCTTCTAAGCTTGACTTCTGACAGTGACCGGTAAAGTTCATGTCAATCCTTTGATCAGTCAAAAGTGACTGTTTGTCGGTCATATGTGCCTCATACATTTGGTCATGTTATCATTTTGTGAGCTTTAAAAGCTGAATCCAAGCCTACTGCTGGCGATTGCGATGTTCCTGACTTCTACGTATCAAGTCTGGTTCATCTTGAGCAGACATATGCTGATTTTGTGTCTCGTTTCTCATTGAAAACTATGAGTATAGGTATTGCGATGTGAGGTGTGTGATGATGTCTAATATGTCGGACTTCAAAGTGAAAATGTCGATACATTGTCCTTTCTCTTATTGGATTCTGATGTGCCTATTTGCTGGCTGATATTTCATTATTTCTCTTGAATGTAACGCTGTTTATATTATGATGTTTGAAACTGCCTTCTACTTGATGCCAGATTACCGGTTCTCTCTTCATTCTTGTGACGACCACATACCTGACTTAACCATTTTGTATATAATTGATCTATGTTGTGTGGATTGAATCTTGAATCAAGAGTTATATGTAGTAAAATTACCTTGCTGAACACTGTTTTCAATGATCACTTTTAACAAGGTTGAAACAATCTTGCCAAACAGAAGGTTACAAGCAAAACGCTAGAGTATGAGCCTGTGCTGTTAGTGCTAGCTAGCGTTAGCAGTGTAGTGTGGTGTGAATGGTAATGGCAGTTGATGCTACTCTCTCTTCCTGGACTGACTGAGACTGAGACTGGCTCATCCTCCAACGGCTCAAAGCAGAGCTGAAAATTTTCCAGCAGCAGAGGTTTCCCAATCGGGAAGGTGACTTTTGAAGAGAAGAAGCTGTGACTGCGAAAATTTGAGCTTGTAGCTCCCAAGCGTACACTTTTCTCATCCTCATATATATCATACGCCACATATAATGGCTGTGCAAGACTTAAATGTGGCTAAGTACTCTAAACTTTTCAGTGTATCTTAACAAGCATCTAGCCCCCTCTTTTCAACAGCTTTGTTTACCCCATGTTTGGATTCCTACGGTTGTAAAACTAATGTTTATTTTCCCACCATAGAGGTCTTGAAATTATGTACAAATTTAATTATGTCTCTGGCTTATAATGCATGCGTCTGTATGTTCACCAGTCTACTTCAACAGAACATCATCCAAGTTGGCATCGTACTCCTCAAACTGCTTCAACAGTTCAGCGATTGATAGTCCCTTATGTCTCAAGTTGAAAGGAGCGAAACCCAACTTACCCGGGGTGTGATATTTCACAATTGGATAGAGCTTCTTCAAAAGCTTTCTCTTACCAATGGTCAATTGAATCTTCTCACCCTTGTAAACACCAGAGTAGTAAACTTTGACCTGTGACCCATTTGTATCGCTAACGAGGTCAAAGTTAGGCTTCTCTAGCTTCTTCTGCTCCTCACGTTTCCTAGCACTCATAACATCATACCTCAATCTCCAACCATAAGGGCCCAATTCTTTGACTCTGGCAGCCTTATCCTTGGTGACGTAACTGTCCAACCCACCTTCCTTCGTAAGCGTCCTCAAAACTCTCGTTGTGAGCTTCATCTTGACTAGCCTATTCAATGCTTCGGACCATAATGACTTCGTTATGACATTAGGTAACCACACCCTTCTCGATTTGTTCTTTCTTTCCGATATCTGGTTACCAAATGAAATCACCTGGCCACCGTACAGACCCCTGTTACTCCTCTTGAATATTCTAGCCTCTCCGTACGGGTAAACAGGATATTTGGATTTGGTCTCTGGAATCATGAGGTTTCTTGGTCTCACATCCCCAGCGTTGTAGACTGGAGTCTCCTTTATCTGTCTGCTTACGACCGATTTGTAGAGTCTAGCACTGTTGTATGATGTTGTCGAAAATAATCTCGTCACGTTAAGTGCCGTCCTTTGCACCAGCATTAAGCTGGATGATGTGAATAGCATGGCAGTTATTGCTTGCCTATGTATGTTGATGTTCAATTATAACGAACTGACCCACTCTTTGATCCGTTTTGTCTCTTTGTGTTGCCAAAGCTGTTCATCACTGCTCCAATTATAGATGTAATTTTCGATCTACAGATAGTTCGTTCGAGAGGTGCATGAGGTAGTCGTACTGCTTACACACACGTACAGGCGAAATTTCTGCACATGTCGCAAGACTCGCATACAGCGCACTTATGCTAACAGTGTTCACCGACAGTTTGGTGCTACGTTACTGCTACTTATCCCTTTTCAGTGATGTGCATCCAAACGAAATATCACTCGTATACTTTGCGAAAGGCAAAATCCATATATACTACACAAGTAGTAACATTGACAAATACTTTTATCCAGTAAGCCCACTGTAGCCTCCAACGTCATGCTAGGCTCACCAGAAGGGAGCCTTTTTCTTCAGCCCCCACTTCCCGCTGGTTTTCATCTCGCTCAGATCGATCTTCAACGAGTTGAACTCCTCCTCCATATTGCTCAAGCGCTCTTCCAACAGTCTATTCTCCTCCATCACCTCCAAGTTTCTTTCCATGGTCTTATGAATCTCCAGCTCCATGTTATCCGAAATCTCACCCGTGAAATCATTCTTTGTATCTGACTGGCCTTCCAGATTATGTAAACGTTCGGTCATCTCATCGAGTTGATCTTGTAGATGTTTATTCTCATCCTGTAAGTTTGCAATCTGCACCTTACCTTGAACCATCTCGTTTGCAATTTCAACGTGCTCTCTATTCAAAGTTGCATATGCTGCTTCCACTTGCCGTATTTCTCTCGTCAACTGACCATTCTTTGTTCTTAAATCTTCAATTTCTTCTTCTCTTTCTCTTTGTAACCTATGAATCTCATCATATTCTGCCTTATACCTGTTCAACGTTATTGGAAGTATGTTGATTGCCATGGAATCTGCAACAAACTCTTCCAACTTGTAAGAATCAATGGTGATTTCCTTGTTGGAATACGCATCGGTTAGATGTCTAACAGACCCCAAATTTGTTTCCTTGAATGAGTCATCCCCCGTCAAAGCACCAGTGTTATCAATGTAGTAAAAGAACAATTTGTCCTTCAAAAATGCCAATAGATCGTCAAACCTCAAAGTCAAAAGATGAGCCTGATTCTTCAACATCAAGTTGAGTGCAAACTTTAGAATGGACTCAAGTCCTTCGGCAATGACAATGTCATAGATTCTCAAAACCATCTCAAGAGGAAATTTATATCCGAACAAGGTCAAAAACCACTGAGGAGCATACATGGACGAATTAACACCTTGTCTCTTCAGATGAACATGCAAATCAGGAGCGTTGTCCTCCACCAATCTGTCAAATTGGTAAAGCTTGATGTGTAATCCTGGCATTTCCGGTAAGTAAAGGTCTCTGAAGCCGTAAATGTTCATCAAATTGGTAAGCATGCAGAACGATTCACTAGCTTCCATGTTCATCAACAATGGCACTGTAATGAATGCCATTCCCTGTGTGTACCCAACCTCCTTATCAAACAAGCTGTAAACCTTGATGATCTCAAACAAATCGTCAATTTTGGTCTTGACTGCACTGTTAGCGACAAAGCTGGTTCTCGCAAGATCTCTCTTGATCAATTTCTCAAAATCACTGTTCAAATGCTTTGAATCTCTGAAAAATTCCTCCAACTGCATAGACTTTGAACTGCAGATCAACTGCCACACCATCCCTCTAAGCTCTCTTGGAATTCCTCTGGTTATGTGAGTCAATAGCTCGTCTGACCTCGTTAGAACCACCGAGCTATAATCATTGACAACTTCGGACCAGAATTCCCAGTCTATCCCTTGAATTAATTGATCATTGTTGGTGTATTCTATGCCTGTCTTTATCTCATTGAAAGTCTTTCTCAAACTATTGGCAGAAGTGTTCACCGACTCTTGATCCCTTGCTGATTTAGCGTGTAGATTATCAGAGTTCTCTTGGAATCTAAGTAGTGCAAGGTTGTAGTTAGCAGCATCTGTTATTCCACTAAGCAATCCAATTAGATTCTCTGATGAGTTCGAGGCTGATTTCGGATTAAAACTAAACCACTTCCTGAATGTTTGAGTGGATCTATTCATTGGACTTTGAGTGTCTGAAAGTACCTGCTGGTTCTTAAGCTGTGATTCGCTTGGTACATCTTCAGTGTTGATGAATATTGCCTCCTCTTCCCTTGATACTATGTCAGGCACAGCTCCGCTGTTGTCCTCAAGCTCATTTTCAACAGAGTGTTTTTTCAGCTTGAATTCGCGTGCTTCTGGTTTGACCGGTCTGACTTTTTCGTCAGATTCAGCTTGAGCCACCACCTTATCATCCTCACGACTGGTTTTAATGTCTGCCGATATCAAAGATGGTATCTCCTCTGTGTCATCAGTGAGAATAAAACCTTTGATCTCGGGCTCTGCAGAGTCCTCCGGTGTATGGACACTCTCCGTATCAATATCTTGTGGCCCGATGCCGTTTTCTTTCTCAGGTGCATGCTGTGGTTCGATCACGCTTTCGTGTTCAAATGTATTCACTGCTATTATTGGCGTTGATTCAAGAGAAACCTCAGACCCAGGTATAGCTTCGGAAGCATGTATGGTATTGGCGGATTCTATGCGTTGCACTTCATTCAAATCGATATCGGTTCCTTCTTTAAGTTCGTCCTGATTCAATGCATTGTCTGTTTCCTCACCCATATCTCCAACTTTTTCGTCCATTTTGTTCTGCTTCAAAGGTTCAAGATCTTCTGTAATATCCTGTATGGTAGTGGCAACGACTGCTTCCTCTTCGATCTCCCCGTTCTTCTCAGGTTCGACTGACTCGCCGATGGGTTCCGTGCTAGTTGGTTCATTGTGTTCAGAGTCTCTTTCGACTTCGTCGGCACTTTCAAAGTGGTCTTCAGATTCTGTAGAGGCTTCTGAAACAGAAGGCTTCAGCTGATGATCTTGTGAAGGATCAGGTATAACGTCTGATGTCTCCCTATTTTCCTCTGTCATGGTTTGTCTCGTCCCTCTGTTAACAAGACCCGTGTTTTGATGTTGGGCTGATAGTGGTACGTTACGTCAAATCAAAGTCCAATTGGTTGGAATCGGAAAGATATTTGAATCCAGCAATTGCTTCTTAGACTGATGTTTGTGGTGCTAGTAAAGCTAAGCTTTGATGAAGAGAAGATAAGGTGTACATTACAAAGACACCATAAATGTACAAGTGCCCTGCCCCCCTATATAGTAAGAGTAAGGTAAATAAAGACACACACCGCATACGATGCCATGCGTACGAGTTGGTGAGCTGTTATGGAGCGCAATGCCAGGCGGTTCCGGGCAGTGCACTACGTGGGGAAAAAGACACAGTCTTGGGAATATGATACAACTTCTAATCGGACCTGGACAGGAGTGTAATAGAATATATCGTTTGGTATATTGATGGCGAGACCAATAGATTAGCCTCGTAAAATTTGAAAACATAAGAAAAAAAACCCATAAAGATAGATGTCGCAAAACTCGAATGCCCCTGTAGAAAAAAAGGAGACATGATAAACTGTTGAAAAATGTAAAGTCAAAAAAAGAAATAGACCCTAGAGTAACCAGGAAGTGAATAATTCAATCACAGTAATTAAAACTGGAATCATAAAACATAAAAAAGAGGGAATGTTGGTGCAGAATAGAGTAAGTATGTCACTAAAGTGGCGAATATCTTGTAAATGAAGAATATCAAGTGCTGCTGTCAGTAGCGCACCAGTCTAGTATGCAACCTCACTCATAGAACTGGAAAACACGGGATCATTGAAGAAGTAATGGATGTGATCGCTAAGTCCATCCGACTCAGAAGAGAGCACCTGCTCATCTTCACTCTCAATGAAACTACAGTCTTCCACTGACAACATGGAGAAACGGGACAGCTCAGACTCATCCGAATCGTACTCGGAGTCGCTCAATGTAGCTTCCAATTCAGACTGAAGGCTTCTGTTGGATCTGACTAACCCTGTGGTGACGCCAGACTCCGTGAGCAATGCCTCCATCTTTCGAGGATCGCAATTGGGAAAATGACATCGAATGACCACATCCGACCCTCGCTTCAACTTCTCTGTACTTGGACTTCCAATGCTATCGGTCAACTTCCTGATGTCCGAGATGATCATGCGCCTGTACTCGTAATCTCTCTCAAGGTACATCCTTTCAAAGTTGTCCAGGATGTCCACGTCAAGAATGAACATCTTTGGCAAAAGTTCAGAGGGAGTCAATGACACAGGAGGAGTGATATTGAAATCAACAACACAACCGTCAAATTGTAGTTTTGACGATTCAGAGTCGACTCTGGCAAGCTTGATATCTTCAGCAACATAAACCGGATCAGACTTGATGGAGCAAGACTGAGTCTTTAGCATCAAGTTTGACTTCATTATGGAGCCTTGCAAAGTTGCTCTAATACCGTTGCTCAAGTTTGTGACGGCTTGTGAAGCGACATTGTTTCCATATGTGGAAAACATTCTGGCGTTGTGGTGGGTGAAGTGGCTGTATAGTGACGAGCCAGGACGGTTGACCAGACCGCGTGCAACAAACTGTCCGCCTGCTCTTGGGGAAAATCTGAATGGTGAGGAATTCACCAGCAGCTTCTTTGCAACTGATGTCACTGTTGGATTTCTGACGTTGGTGTATGCTAGTCTTGGAATCGACCTTGCTGATGCTGAAAAACCTGGTGAGCTCCTTTCAACGCTTGTGGAAAAGCCTCTCCTCCCAAGCTTGTGTAGAGGATGACGGCCCTGGGATGGGGTGTTTCTGACTGGGACTCTTTCAAGAACTGACTCTAATTCTTTCCTTCTTTGATTTGCAATTAGCTGTTCTGTGATCTCATCCAAAGCCTGCTTGAGATTTCGAGCAGTCCTTCGAGAGACCGATATGATCTCTCTTATCGTACTCGCAACCATGATTGCGGACTTTAAGAGGGGGTTGGTCTAGAATAACAGCTAAAGAGCTTAGAATATTATATGGGTTGACTCTAATTAGTGATATCTATTGGTAATCAGCTTGTTTCGAAGCGGTTTTGGGATTGTATTGATATTGATGGTAGAAAGAGATATATCGCAAAACAAAGTGTAGCCAACCTCCGCAACCATGCCAATGTGTGAGTAAGTCACTCTAAAGGAGAGGATGAGCACATTAAGCGAGTCTCACGCTGCACTTATTAATGACCGATAACTTTTGCCCCTCAGCCTCAGCCTCATTCATGCGCCACCTATACTTAATAAAAGTGCACCGCCTCACTATTTGATAGTTAAGCAAACTCCGATACGGACAATCAGCATTATCTTATATCAATTAAGGACTTCTCCCCGTTTTAATATCTGAACAAACCTAAAGAACGTAAAAATACACTTGGTGCAAGCAGAATAAAGCACAAAAAAACAAAATGCCAAAAGTTCCTATAAAGTTCCTTGCCATACGGTTGCACGGCTAAGTAAAATCCCAACCTCCCAAAGATACTAGATTCCCCTGATCCTGTTGGTTGATAGTGTCACCTTGTCATCCACCCTATTAACCTTTTCACTGATAGCCTTCAACGATTTGTTCTGGGATAAAATCTCGCTGCTCATAACGTTTGCCTTCTTTTTCAAGTTGTTGGCCAGTTTTTGGGCTTCCTCCATGTTCTTTGCATACTCAACCTCCATTCTTTCGTCTTCTTCGTCAGGTTCTTCGCCAAGGTACTGGCTGGCCTCCTTGAGTCTTCTCTCATGCTCGTACTTCTCCCTCAATTCTGAGTGAGCCAATGCTGAGTCCGACTGACCCTTGAGCTGATCCACAAGAGTGGCTTGTGTCTTGTAAAGAGAGCCGTTCAAACTATCGTCTCTTTCTCTATCAAGTTGCCTCTGGGAAAGCAGCTTTTGTTCTGCTGCTCTGATTCTCGACTTCTTTGTGAATGGATTCGAAGCCTTGATATGAAACAATCCTCTACTGTAATGCTCCAAATCTTTCACGTGTTCATCAACAAACCTCTGTTGCGTTTCCATAATGTTCAACGTGGATTCCGCCTCGTACATCTTTTCTCTTTGGGAACCCAACACACCAAGGGTATTGGTGGCCTTATCGTCAGCCTGTCTTAGATGACCCAATATGTTCTGTGACGATTTCACAGTGGCTTCGCGAACGTCCTTCGTCTGTCTCTTGATTCTATTAATTGCTTCTTCCTCTTCGTCAATTTCATCCTCCTGTTGATCTTGTTGTGGGTCTAGATATGGGTCATACGTCTGGTGTGCCGTTTGAGCTGCGGCAGGATAACTGTTGAAATCTAGATCTTGATCTTGCGACTGACCCTGTTGTTGAGATTCAAACTCTTGTGCATATGGATCGTACTCCTGATACTGGGACGACTGTCCCTTTTGCTGTTGCTGTTGTATCGCTGTAGTCTGTTGTGGATCATCGTTACTTTCCGAGTATGGATCATAAGAATCATATGGGTCATATGTATGGTAGGATGGTGCGCCACCAGCGTGACCTGAAGGGGGGTCCCTTTGGGCAGGGTCCATATATGACTGTTGGCGTTGAGAGGATGCAGGGTCCATGGATGACTGTTGGCGTTGAGAGGAGGCACCGTTCGAGTACGTTTGCGCTTGTGTCCGTGCCGATCCAGGAGCTTGTCTTTGGTTATTGACGCTGAATCTTGATTGAACAGAGGATGATCCTCCTGAAACAGTTGACTGGGTGGCTGGATTGTACGGGTCGTTGGATGAGTCGGCAGAGTACGGTGAGCCGTTGGCGTTGGTGGCTGCTGCCCCTAGCGCAGGGTCAAAACCAGCTGCTGTTGTTTCCGTTTGGTATCCACGAGGTCTTAATATCTCATCATTCTGACCGGTGCTTGTATCCTGCGCGTACTTGCTAAACTCTCCAAACTTGAACTTTCGTTTTTGAAGTTCCTCGTTTCTCACAGCGACACCGCTATCCTGGAGCAACTCTCTACCTTCCTCCCTGGTCATCTCCTTTGGCGGTCTAAACAGTTTCTTCAGTCCCATGTTTATGCTTGATTAGTTGAATATTATGCGCGTTGGTTGATTTCGAATGGAAGTTGTTGTCTAGTATGAATGAATAATGCCAAAAGAAGGTGACAAACAGACCGTGTTTTAACGAAGCAAGTAAATGATAAACGAGTAGACGTGAAGATGGACAGTGCCAGAATGTAGCAGCTACTTAACTAACTACGCCGCCACATCTTACTTTTTTTGCCCTGGCTGAGTTATTTATAGGAGTAGCAGGGGCACAGCCGAGAAATTGGGGAGGAGCAGCAGGCCACCGGCAGACCACCGGCAGTTCCCACGTCCGGTGGCTGAAGAACCTCATACCTAATGCTCCCTATATGTATCTACCCATTGGAACTCAGAATGCTACGAATGTGTTATGAGATTAGGTAGCATCAGTTACAGCAAAACTCAAGAGATCACGTAGGAGTTGAGGCGTTGAATAGGGCTACATAGTTGACCAAAATGCGCGAAACCCAGGGGGCTTGAGCTGAAACTACAGTTATTCAAGAGCCTTCGAAACACAACAGTCGAGGGAGGTAGTAAATAAGCGGAACCCGTAGCAGTGTTAAAATAGTTTCACGATTAAATTCAAAAACTGTACTTTAATCAGATACCCCTGACTTTGTTGATCCTGTCGGTATCCCTGATGAGTCTGGAATCAACCTTGCTCACCTTCTCGTTGATTCTCAGCAAGCTTTTCGTATTGAGCGCTATCTCTTCGGAAAGCATGGTGGAGTACTGCTTCAAGTCAGTAGCCATGACACACGATCTGTCAATGTTGTCCATGATATTGATTTCCTCCTGCCTGTCATGCTCGTCATGCTCGCTCCCCAAGTATCGACTGTCAACTTGAGATGGATTACCATGAATCTTTGGTCCATCATTAGACGAAGACATCCTGTTGATGTTTTGCTCGAATCTTGATTGGTCTCTGTCAAACTGCAAGTCTCTGCGATTATCCCTTGCCATATCTACCTGGTCACCATCATAAACCGCCTTGGCACCCTGTTGTAATCTCTGTTTGGCTCTCAGTGGATTTTTCATGTTGAACAACGGTCCAGCATAAAACTTGAGATCATCCAAGTTTGTGTCAATGGCTCTCTGTGTAGTTGACATTCCGTCTAGGCGTGCTTCAACCTCGTGTGTCTTCTCCGCCTGTGAAGCCAAGACTCCGTATGTACTCTTCGCTGTGTCTGTTGCATGGTTCAAATGTGAAACGATTCTGTTTGTCGACTGGAATGTCTCATTCCTCAGACTTTTGGTCATTTCTTTGATCCGTCTAAGTTCAGCCGCCTCCTCGTCTTCCTCCTCTTGTTGCAAATGCTGCTGCTCATACAAATATTCGCTGTTGTAGCCACCAGGGTAGTTGTTGAAGTCCTCTTCGACGTTCGACGAGTGTTGCTGTTGCCTTTGAGAAATAGACATAATGCGAGGCTTTTGTAAGAGTACTTGTTGCTGTGTCTGGCTTGGATGAGCCTGGATGGGATTGTAAGCATTGGAAGTATTGATTGACGAGGAGTCACTCGAATGAGGTGTCACAGCAGACTGCCCCGACAAGTCAGAACGGTTGCGAAATTTGTAACGATCTGAATAATCAGTCTTTGGAACGTATCTTTGATGTTGCTCAATTACCTTTCTTTCCTGCTCCAGCTGCTCTTTTTCAGCTTTGGTCAATTTTGGACCGAATAGTTTCTTGATTCCCATTGTTTAAACGGGCGTGTGTACGTGTATTTGTTGACTGATAGACAGTCTAGGAACCTGGGGCAGTAAAAGCAGTGACGGGGACTTGACAGTCAGCTTGTAGGAGGATCAATCCCCTTCTTGTGGGCCTTTATTAACCCTTGCTTGATAACCAAGTTTCTTCTTTGATCAGTATCAAACCGGTGCCATCCACGTTATGATGAACCCTGCCCACAATACATGGCGGAGATCATATCTCAAGACATCTATGAAAAGTATCTGCTTCACCTTCTCATGCTGCAGCAAGATTGTCACGTGCCACTATTAAACATGGGGGACCAAAAGAAGCCGTGCGGCGCGATGGCGCTTCAAGCTTGTTATCCGAGATCCTGCTACCAAACTTGTTTTGCGTTCAATTCGATTGAACACAAGTTTTCCGCCTTTTCAACTCAGTGGTTAATATTGAGCAATTGCTTGAATTGATGATGATTTGTATGCTCCAATCCTTCCGTCAGGTGTCTGCATGAAAACCATTCGAACGGAAGGATCTTGTCAGATCAGGTTGCTTTACAGAATCACTAGAGCAACCACGAAAATTCAAAGTTACAATTACTGTGAACTAGCTAGATAGAGGCAGATATCATACTTTAGGTTTGGGTTGCATAGTATTCAAAGTATCTCAATGTAACCTCAAATTCTCAATGTCATTAGGTGCACATGACTTTAGACTTTTGGTAGTCTTGAAACAGCGTTGGAAGATACATCCAGGACTGAACTGAAGCTGTGTGACATACAATAAGGAATAACAATAGTTGATAGGTAAGAGAATCATCCTTGTTCATAGACAGAACCGTAGTATGAAGTTGGACACAGATACCGAGTTCACCTGAAATTCCTTCTCCATCGTAAAATTTCAAGTGGCAGCAGAGGAGAGTCATCGTAATATTACAACAGTGGATTCTGGAGGAGCAAGCAGGCTTAGCTGCCTCTCAAGTGATTCAGTGGTATATTCTTCGAAAATAAATAATGTACCATCGAGGATACTAACCAAAGGCACTAATTCAAGATGGAATTGATGCCGCAGAAGTGCCAGGTGGAGGACCGTGCGACGGGCCAAGGTTTTGCTTTTCCAGGCCATTTAATCTACAAAGTTTATGTGACGGCATGAATCACTAGTACGCTGACTGATATGCTCTGCTATCCAGCAGTTGTGTATGTTGTGTTGGAGGAGTCACTGCAACACTTCTGTTGTTACCACATAACTTTGATCAGCATCGTCATCGCAACCATGTGGTGAATTCTTCCACCAGATTACTTGCAATTGAGTCCAAATCTTGGTAGACAGCCTAACTGAGACAAAGAATAATAGCTCCCATATGCCTATTGAAGTGAAACAGTTAAGTTTGAAAGCTTGGGAGCTTTGCTGCTAAACAACATTTTTTTCTTTCTTTGTGCTCACTCGGACAGTTCACTATCAGCTGACTAAGTTATAGACTGTTACCTATGTTGCTTGTGTATTGCCACTCCTCGTGCTGACCAAGACAACCGACAGGGGCATGTAAGTGTTGCGTGGAACTAGATTGTTTAGTTTGGCTCTATGGCAGGTCCCAAAATGTTGTTCTTTTCCACAGAGAACAGCGGTTAGCCGCGGCTGCATGCGGTCTATTTAAAGTTTAGAGTTTCAATATAAGTTGCATAATGTATGCACATGCAGGATGGTGCATATTCTTCGATCTCTGTTAGGATATATATGCAAGTGGCACGCCGGATGCCTGAGATAGAACCACAGGTTCATACAACAACTGGTAAGTTTCACTACAGCTTAATGATGAAGATGAAAGTCTTACTCTGTTCAGCGATTCATGTAGCAGAGACGATGTTCGAAAATAGAGATTGACATGGATTAGCTGCCAATCAATGCATGCATGAAAACTAAAGTGGTATAGCGGTCTTCACGATTGCAGCAAAATAATCTCCAAATTGAGATTGAGTTTGATCTGTTTTGAGTTTAAAGTTTTGAACAAAGTTTTTTAGCACCTCTATCCTGCATCTGCATATACGTCCTTTCGAATAACACAGAAGAATCACTTGTTTGGATGGAGAGATGATGATGGATAGAGTCATAGATTCACATGAGCTGCTGACTTTGGTTGCTAAATCTCAATCACAGTACAAATCTGGTTAAACCTTGTTGTACCTCGGAGTCAATCAGTAACTACAGACAGTCGATATCACCTGTCGCTGCTGTTGTTACTCAAACTCATTGTAACAAGTCAAATGATTAATTGAAATGCGCTTGTGAACGGCAGAGTTATACTAGGTCATCACAGTTGCGTTCCAACAGCGGGCTTGGCGAGAGTAAGCTGTGGTGTACCTACCTATTACCGTTACCGTGCCTGGACCACTTGGTTTGGCTCATGGTACTTGAGCGGCAATTGCAAATCTTAGTGCAGCGGCACTGTATTAGGTTGACGGTGATCTACCAGAATGCCTTCTTATTCCGTCGAACAACTCTCACACTTATATCTCAAAGGAGAAAGATTAATGACAAACTTCCGCTTTTGTAAAAACAATTTAACAGTAGCTGCATCCTAAATGTTTTAGACTAATAGTTGGTCCTTGTTGAGTAGCGTCGATCTGAATTGAGCCAACGTTTTATTCATAACTTTCTTTGTTGTAAAGTAGCGCATCCATACCTAAAAAATGACACATAGCGCATCAAAAGCTGACGGCTAACCACAGGAGAGCAATCAACTTTCAACCATGCATCTCTCTTGTGCCATCACATCAGATAAGCCTGAATCGTCCTACTAGAAGCCCAGATTTCCGGAACTGGACACCAGAAAGTGGCAAGGATCTTCAGCCTAATTTCATGACAGCTGGTGTCAAGTTCGGGTCTATCATGGAGAGACATCTTGTTCCATATGGAATTTCCGATTGATGAAAAGTCTGATTACACCACTACGCTTGTTGCGATCCAAAGAGCGATTGGGAGAGTATTGCTGGGCAGACGGGATACTTTCTGCTTGTAAACAATCAATCATAAGCTCAAATAATTTTTTTTTTCACACAGATTCCGAATGCGGTAAGATTCAAAGTTGCGCCCCCTCTATAACAAACAGCTTGAATCTTTTTTTTTTCCACGTGTGAGCGCACGCACCTAACTCTGCTCTACGGGGCCTCGTAGTACCCTCGTGGTACGATAGGAACTCACAAACAGTAATCCAATAGTAATAACTCATTGGCGTCACTTCCTAGATAATCTCTAAAGAACCCATTGCAAATCCAGTCTCTGTCCCGAGGAAGTGCTCGTAGCAATGGCCTACGGTACCGTGCAAGGCTTTCGATGTAATTTTCAGTGTACCCCGGTTCCGCGTAAGCTCTGCAGGGGGACTGTGGTGGTAGCGGGGCCACTCGCCAAAAGGTGAAAAATTGGTGCAGCTGCCGGGTCTCCCTGTGACAGAGAAGGCAGGGGGACAAGTTGATCGGCTTTGGCCTCACGGGAGCCCCTGGGGAACTCACGCAATGCCACAATGTACGCCGCTGTCTTGACGAGCGAGAGAAGTATTGATTTGCACAGGGAGCTCTCTCTGCAGGTCCGCTTCGCCTGCCCCGGAGGCCATCAGCAGGGCCCGCGAATTCCTTCGAGCTCTACAGGGGTGGCGAAAAGTCGTGGGCTCTACAGAAGAAGTTCACCACACAACAGGGAAACCTCTAGAATTCTATAGCTCCAAGCTCATAGCATGGCTGGCTTAACACTATCTGTGGCTACGATTCGAACCGTCGTGGGAGGATCAAAAGATAGGGAAGAAATTAGAGGGGTCTAGATGCGTTCTCCGGCCTATAACTATCTTCATAGTTCTTCTCCGAGTATAGATTAGATGCTGGATTTTTCAAAAGTGATCAACTCTGACTTTCGATTAACAGCAACTTTCCCTTGCCACAAAATTCTTCATCAACTCAAGGTTTCAACGTTAGAAATTTCATCTAGTGAGACGGACTCTCTAGAGCTGCATATCATCGTTTCATGATTCTCAGCCTTATTGAGTTATCTCAAATTGTAATGTAACGTTTTGCTGAAACAGTAACTTGGATTTCAGGATTCACCCTTGGCATACAAAAGCGTCTCCAGAATGACTTCTTCTTCTATCCATCTGGATGGTTGTGGCTTTGCTGATTGTATTCTTGGTGTTGTTGATAGAGTGGTAAGTCATCTCTAAAGGTTGTTCAACTCTCCGTTTTGGGACAAATCACTTGTAATCAACTCAAAAGTGAGGAGCCGCATGCAAAGACTTTAGCTATTTTTGGCAGTTCTACTTCACTCTGCATGCCCCTTTTGCAGTTCAAAGTTTGACGCTTATTGCATTCGGAGCCATCCTAAAACGGGACGTTGAATACGGCAAGTTTTTCATGAGATGGAAGTGTTTTTCAATCCCCTAGTCTGTTTCCAAAGCAGCATAGGAGAGTTGAGATAGACACCATCTAGCAAAGTACGGTACCTATCGCTGGTGATTCTGTGTGTGTCCTGTCCACCAAGCCTGCTTCGTGCAGGGTGCAGGTGAAATAGAGTTTTTATGCACTACAAGCTCCTGCATAACAAATTCTATTCTAGACAATAAACCAAAAACCTCTATGCTTATTAACTTTCCCAAAAGAGATGCTGCAGCTTGACGGAATCTAACTGAATAATTTCAGCGTAGATCTGCTCTGAGTAAATTAATTACAGCATTTTGAAGCTGATAACAAGGCCCTGATCATATAAGAACCTTCAACTTCTCTCCCAATTCCTTTAGAAAAAAAGGATGTCTCTTTTCTTCTCTATTACAATCCATCTATTCAAAACAGCTTCTGCTTATCATTAGAACATCACATTCGCTATATTCAACAACAAAATGAAGTTCTCTTTATTATCATCAATAGCTGCTTTGGTCGGTGTTGCTTCCGCTGCCACCAGCTCATACTCTAACAGCACTACTCCAGCAACCCCATCCGCTGCCCCAACTCCATGGATTGTCGGATTCTTGAACGGTGACCAGCCAGCTTTCGATATTTTCTGTCCAGGTGGTCTAGATTTCAGCTCCTTCAACATCTTGTCACTAGATGAGACTTTCGAGTTTGACCCATCTGCTTTCAGTGCTATCTTGGTCGACGCTGGTACTCCAGTCGATTTCACCAACGATTCTACTGATGCCGAAGTTGACTGTACAGTCTCTGCTACTGTGCCACCATCTGACACCGTGAGATTCAGAGTCCTATCTGGTGTTCATGGTATCCCAGGTTCTTACACCGGTAACTTTGCTCTAACTCTTGACCCAACCGGTGCTAAGAGAGATGGTGAAGTTTTCTACTTGTCTGCTACCGTCACCATTCCAGGTACCGTCACCTTGACTGAAACTGCCGAATCTTCAACCACTATCACTGTCGCCTGTACTAAGGAAGCATGTACTGGTTCTGAAACCATCGTTACTGGTGTCACCACTATCACCGAAGGTACCACCGTCTACACCACTTACTGCCCATTGACCACTACTGAGACTTACGCTCCAGCCGTCACCGTCGTTACTGCTTCCACCACCTATGTTCCTTCAACCACCACCATTGTCGTCACCTGTACCAAGGACTCTTGTACTGCTTCTGAGGAGACTATTGTCACCGGTGTTACTACCATCACTGAAGGTACTACCGTTTACACTACCTACTGTCCATTGACCACTGAAGAGACCGTTGCCTACTCCACCACTACTGCTACTGTGGGTGTCACCACTCTTCCAATCACTGCTACCCCTGCCAGCGGTGAGACTTCTGTCACCTCTGCTCCATACGTCAAGGTCACCACTCTGACCTCAGTCATTACCTCTACTGAAGGTGCCGCTACCACTACCGAAGGTGCCGCTACCACTACCGAAGGTGCCGCTACCACTACTGAAGGTGCTGCTACCACTACTGAAGGTGCTGCTACCACTACTGAAGGTGCTGCTGCATCCTCTGCCACTACTGAAGCTGCCGGTTCATCCTCCACCGCTACTGAAGCTGCCGGTTCATCCTCCACTGTTGCTGAAGGTGCCGGTTCATCCTCCACCGTCTCTATCTTGACTGGTGGTGCTGGTAAGCAAGCTGCTTCTGCAGGTTTGTTGGGTGCTGCCTTCATTGCTGCTTTCTTCTACTAATTTATTAGTTAGACAAAGGCAAACCACATGTGCTGCGTCTTGAAACGTCAGTTGGGATTTCTCACTGGATTGTCATAATGGTACATGGGGTATATTTTGAGACTCTCCTCTCTTGATGGCGAGTCTTCAAAACGGAAACTGTACATTCTGCTGTTTCCTTATTCATCGTTCGCTCTCGGTTCAAACTGCTATACCATTCATAGCTCTGCAACTCGGCGAATTTGGCATTAATAACTTGAAATTTCTGATAGAAATCCTACATCTTTTCATTGAGGTTGATTTAATTTTCTGCATTATCTCCTCTCCTGGATTTTTTCATTTCACTTCTACCTTTACTACACATGCTTGTTTCGTGATACCTTGTTTCATTCATTGCATCTTTTCGTATCTTCTGCTCGAAAGGATCTGAAGTTCAACTCTCACTTTTTTTGGCTTGATTCTATAGAATCTATCATTTTAGATAGACAACCTTCTTCGGGTAGCCACTCCTGCAGTATTACTTAAACTTCTCTCTAATATTAGAATTTTCTACTTCGATACCAATTAACCAACGATATAGTAAGTGGCCTTTTCTGCCTTTCTCTTGCTCCCAAATAGCTGTAACTGTTTGTATGGCACTACTGTCCACGAGACATGGAAATTGCCAGGAAGAGTGCTGTGCCGGGGAAAGCTCTGATGGCCTGGGCGGCCCACCGGGGCCAGCCTGCAGAATATTGCGCACCCATAGTGAGCAAAGAGCATGCATAAATAGACTGCGAGAATCTGAGTATGTGGGTATGTAGTATGTATGAATGAAATAAATATGGTGTTGATACGAATTAGACGTAGCATACGCCAGATTCGATGGTTATATCTTATAGAGCCTTTACTGGTATAGTAGACCGTCCTATTGAAGTCCACTTCAGCAGATATTGGTTATTTGATTGCTCACAGAGAGGCAATTTTGCACAGCGGTCTACTCATCCACCAATTGACCAGACACATCTTATTCAGTTTTTGATTTAGGAGCAAGAGTAGTAATCTCAGCCCAATTGATCTCTCCCTGATAATACATCACCTAGTATTATTTTATCAGGCATCTGCTAGCATTTTTCAATCGACGTATACAACTGCTGAATGAACGCTATGAACAGCCCATTTACTGGAAACTTTGCAAAGAGGTCCTCGATCGCCGGCGATAGACCGTATTCAAAACACAACTATAGTAAGTTTACCTCTAGATAATCGATTGAGTATCTCTGTTTGATGGTTTAATGATCATTAAAATACTAACTCTTCAATTGCCCGGGTTGGAAGTATGGCTTGTGTTATACTACCCTCCTGTTTTTTTGATCTATAGACCTTCGATCTCAAGATCAATTTGGGTTTTACAGCCCTAACCAGCCTCAACGTCAGCATGATCAACTGCAACTGCAGTCACAGGTAGATCCACGTATTGGAGCTGTCTCTTCATCTTTTGAATCCAGGTATCCGTTGTATGGACTGGACTGGTCTAACACCACCGAATCAGAGTTTGGAAAGGTGGCCATCAGTTCGTACAGGGAAGACAGTACGAACAAAATTAGAATAATATACGGCCAACCAGTCTTCGTGAACGAGGAAGACAAGAATAATCGCGAGCTCATAGATAGTTGGAATTTTCAGGATGGGTACGACGTGACGGTTAATTATCCAGTCACCAGGTTACAATGGGACCCATCCATGGCCTTTGGATACTCTCAAAAGGATAGACTGGCAACGAGCTCGGAATGCTTGAGAATCTACGAAGTGGAAGAGGTTGAGATCTCTAACCCGAGTAACAGTGTTACAAACAAGATGCCAGTCGGATCAATGTCGAAGTTGGTGGAAAAGATGGCTCTCACAAATTCTAAAACGAAGAACTTCAATCAATTACCACCATTGACCTCGTTCGATTGGAACTATGTGGATCCAAAGCATTTGATAACATGCTCTATAGATACGACTTGTACGTTGTGGGATCTTTCGAGAGGCTCAGGTGTGGCAAAGACACAATTGATTGCTCATGACAGCGAGGTGTTTGATGTCAAATTCTTATTTGGAGACAAGTATGTCTTCACAAGTTGTTCGAATGATGGATCAATAAGGGTCTTTGATTTGAGGTCCTTGGAGCACTCAACTATTATCTACGAACCACAAATGGCTCGTCCATCAGTGGCCACCCAAGGAGCAGGCTCCAGAAGTGGACCTGTTACTCCTTCAGGAAGTGCTGGCGATCCAACTCGAGGCTCTAGACAACCGTCACTATCTGCTCCTCAGCCTCCACCGTTGTTGAAGTTGGCCACCTCCAACTATAATGCAAACCATATTGCAACCATTGAGGCAAGATCCAACAGGGTTTTGCTTCTAGATTTGAGGTACCCGGGAACTCCAATCGAAATTTTACAGGACCATAGCGCTCCAATAAACTGTTTGGAATGGCATCCGTCTAAAAACATACTCATGACGGGGTCTGATGACTGCCAAGTTTTGATCTACGATCTCAGCAGACTGGATGCGAACAACGGAAGAGGTTCTCGCAGTGGCAGTTCTGCTCCAGGTGTTGAAGCAATGGAAGATGTGGAGCGTGAAGACTCCGGGCCAGAGCTTGGATTTTTCAATGATATGGAGGTTAATAATGTCTCTTGGAATTCTGATGGAAGCTGGGTTGGTGTCAATAGCGGTAGGAGGATGCAGGCTGTGAAGGTTGAACTCTGATTGTAAAGTTTGCGTACCTCTTACGGCAGCTGAACTCGATAAGTTCACCTCTTCATTCATCTAAATAGCGTTACCTGTTTTTACGATTCCAATCGCAAAGATCAATTCTCTTTTAAAATGCTTCTTCTGTGATTATTGTTAAACTGGTTCCGAGTAGCGGTGGTTCTTTTTGGTGCACTTGAAAAGTTCCTGTCAAATAAGCTGAAGGAGTCAGGAGCATTGAAGCCGGAGTCACCAGATTAGCCATCAAAAGTAAAGGAGAAGTCAGAATTGCCATGTGACTCTGCCAGACAGTTCTGACTTCGCACGCGCAGGCCATCTCAAGAAGAAGCTTCACCACCTCTCGTATAAAAACGTCTGGTTTCCCATGTTTCCTTTTTCTTCATTTTTTGAATGGTCTCATCCTTTTGCTGATCCAACAGCATTATTTCATTGACGAAAACAAGCTTCTATAGACTCGCTCCAGGTAAGTTGAATCAACTTTAGTAATCACAACTCCTTATCAGAGACTCCTCACGCGAAATCTTTTTTTTGGCTGTGCTCATGGCTCGTGATACCATCACGTTATCCCCGGGTGGAGATTATCAGCCAGTGAGTAGATGAGGATGATAAGAATCAAGCTACTAACAATCTTTCCTGTATGTCACGATTAATTCTACTGATAGCCATGCTAAGATCATCAGTCATCAAGAATACCCTAGCGAGAGCTTCTGCTGTGCAGAGTGCTCGTGTTGCTTTCAGACCGCTGCACATTAGGTTGAACTCCTCCAAGGCTGATATTTCATCTTCCAATTATAAGGCCACATACTACCCTACCCAGGCAGGTCTAAATGGTTTAGATACGTTTGCCAAGAGACATTTGGGACCAAGTCCAGCTAATGTTGAAGAGATGTTGACCTATGTCGAGTCTACAGATCTGGAAGATCTCATATCCAAGGTTGTCCCTGAGAAAGTGCTCATTAGAAGACCTTTGAAGGTGCAGCCTGCAAAAGGATTCACAGAGACCGAGATGATCGACAGACTGAAAGAAATTGCTTCGAAGAATAAGGTGCTCAAGTCTTACATCGGTAAAGGTTACTACGGTACCATTTTACCTCCTGTCATTCAAAGAAATCTATTGGAAAATCCAGCCTGGTACACATCTTACACTCCATACCAACCAGAAGTGTCTCAGGGGCGTTTGGAGAGCTTATTGAACTTTCAAACTATCATTACGGATTTGACAGGAATGCCAGTGGCCAATGCTTCTCTATTGGACGAAGGATCAGCAGCTGCAGAAGCCATGATCATGGCTTTCACTGGCCTGAGAGGTAAGAAGCCTAAGTACTTTGTGGATATTGGTACGCATGAGCAAACGATCGGCGTTTTGAAGACCAGAGCTAAGTCTTTGAAAATAGAGCTTGTGTTTGCAGATCTACAGTCTGATGTGGGCATTTCATTGCTGAAATCAGAGTCCGATAACCTGTGTGGTGCGTTGGTTTCATACCCAAGGACTGACGGTTCCATCGGATCGATGAAGAGACTAACTGAGGTGTCAGATATTGTGCATGAGTCCAAGGGTTTGCTTGCAGCCGCCTCCGATTTGATGGCATTGACATTGCTACATCCACCATCCATGTTTGGAGCAGACATTGTGTTGGGTACATCCCAGAGATTTGGTGTCCCAATGGGATTCGGTGGACCACATGCTGCCTTTTTTGCAGTCACTGAGAAGTTGCAAAGAAAAATGCCAGGTAGATTGGTCGGTGTTTCAAAGGACAGGCTTGGAAACCAAGCTTTGAGATTGGCATTGCAGACAAGAGAACAGCATATCAAGAGAGAAAAGGCCACTTCTAATATTTGTACCGCTCAGGCATTGCTAGCTAACATTGCAGCAAATTATGCCGTCTACCATGGTATTGACGGCCTCAGAAACATCTCCACCAGAATACACGGTCTCGCTTCCTTATTTGCTGATGAGATCAACAACAACTCGCCCCATCAAGTTTTGAATAACAATTTCTTTGATACGGTTGGAATCAGGCTTGTCGGAGAATCCAGTGATCAGTTGTTGGCAAGAGCAGTTACTGACTATGGTATCAATCTGTTCAAGGTCGACGAATCCACAGTGCAGCTTTCTTTTGACGAGACTGTTACCAAGGATGATTTGTCTAAGCTAGTCGAATTGTTTAGCGGTACTGCTAAATCTTTTGGTGGTGTTACCTCTCTGCCTGTCTTCCCTGAAGAATGGACTAGAAAAGATCACATTTTGACAAACCCAGTCTTCAATACCTACCACTCGGAAACATCAATGTTGAGATATCTGTACAAGTTACAGCAGAAGGATGTTTCATTGGCTTCTTCGATGATTCCATTGGGCTCGTGCACCATGAAGCTAAATTCTACCACCGAGATGATACCTATCACCTGGCCCGAATTTTCGAACCTGCATCCGTTCGTTCCCAGAGACCAAGCCGCTGGTTACATGGAACTCATTCAAGAGCTAGAGAGCGACCTAGCTGATATTACAGGTTTTGCAAGGACAACTTTGATGCCTAATTCTGGTGCTCAAGGTGAATATACTGGATTAAGTGTGATCAGAACATACCTGGAAAGCAAAGGTGAAGCAGCCAGAAAGATAGTCTTGATTCCCGTTAGTGCACATGGTACCAACCCTGCTTCTGCTGCTATGGCTGGACTGAATGTTGTGCCTGTCAAATGCCTGGCTAATGGTAACTTGGACATAGAAGACTTGAAGTTGAAGGTTACAAAGCACTCTGCAGAACTTGCTGCCATCATGATCACGTATCCTTCAACGTACGGTATGTTTGAGCCAACCATCATTGAAGCTTGTAGCTTGATCCATGAACACGGTGGGCAAGTTTACCTAGATGGTGCCAATATGAACGCCCAAGTTGGTTTAACTTCTCCGGGTGATCTTGGCGCCGATGTCTGTCACTTGAACTTGCACAAGACTTTTGCCATTCCTCATGGTGGTGGTGGTCCAGGTGTTGGTCCAATCTGTGTTGCTGAACATTTGAAAGATTTCCTACCAAGCCATCCATTGTCCCCTACTACAAACGCTTCGATTGAATCTGCTATCGATCCAGTGTGTTCTGCTCCATTCGGATCAGCTTCTGTCTTGCCTATTTCATATGCGTACATCAAGATGATGGGTGGATCAAATATTCCATATTCATCAATAATGGCTATCTTGAATGCCAACTACATGATGTATAGGCTGAAGAAAGATTACAAAGTGATGTTCCTTGGTTCACAATCGGCGTCGAACGAAATCAAGTACTGCGCCCACGAGTTCATCATTGATTTGAGACCATTCAAAGCTATTGGAATAGAAGCCATCGATGTTGCCAAGAGGCTGCAAGATTATGGGTTCCATGCACCAACTATGTCGTTCCCTATTCCTGGCACTTTGATGATCGAGCCTACAGAATCTGAGGACCTTGCAGAGTTGAACAGGTTCATTGACTCAATGATCTCCATTAGAGGTGAGATCAGAGCAGTTGAAGAAGGCAAGTCTGACGGTGCTATTTTGAAAAACTCCCCTCACTCGCTAAGAGATTTGTTAGAGACCAGTGAAGACGAATGGAAGGCCAGAGGATATTCAAGAGAACAGGCTGGTTATCCATTGCCGTTCTTGAAGTCTTTCAAGACATGGCCAACCGTTGCTAGAGTTGACGACACCTACGGTGATATGAATTTGATGTGTACCTGTCCATCGGTTGAAGAAGTTGCTACCGAAGGAATTCTGTAAATTAGACTTGTGTTTCGTTAATATTGCACCTTTTTTTTATATAGTTTTCATTCGTGTTATCTGAGTTATGCACATATACATTTCCGTTTCATAATGATGATGTCTGATCATCTGCTGTGTCCATTTGTTCATTGTTTGATGTAGCTCTGCCCATTGATGTTTCTTAAACACAAAGCCACCGTTGACTGATTTCTATGGCTTGTTCTATTGACGTTATGGTAATTTGACCACCAAGTAAGATCACCAGGGGTGTTTAGCCAGTCCGACCCCAACGTTCCCCTGAGCCAGCACGCGAACCGTTCTCTACATAGCTCAACAGCCTATCCTAGGCGAGTTTGTATGCGCGCTTTGAGTGTTTATCTTTTTCACTTGCACACTTCAGATCTGAGAACTAGTTTAAATTACCGGACAGCTGAAGCCCCGCTCAACAAGTCCAAGTGAGTTTTGACAATCTGATCAAACCAAGAAGCTTTCCCTCCTGTCTTGCACATCGTCTCCCAATTGAAGTCACAATGTATGGATCACTGAGAAGGATACTGATTCTCTTCTGCGCAGCAGCGGTTTCTGTCAACTGTGGAACACTCTACCTTTTTGGAGCATTTGCTCCACAGGTGGCTGTTCAGCTCAATTATTCAGCTTCTGAAACGTCAAGAATAGCAATGTCAGGCCAAACTTGCGCCATTCTTGTTGGTCCCTTGGTTGGCCATGCAATTGACAAGTTTGGATACTCGGTGCCATCCATTGGTGGCTCCCTCTGTGTGTCGCTTGGCTACTTCTTTTTCCAGAGACAATTCGTCAATGCTTATTCAAACTTGTTCTTCAGTTGCCTAATGTTTGCCATAATTGGCATTGGCTCCACTGCTTTGAACTCTGCCGCTATCAAATGTTCAATGGTGACATTCCCCAATCTGAAAGGCCTCGCTACGGGGATTCCAGTCTCAATGTATGGTGCCAGTGGTTTGATCTTTTCGAGGTATGGAAGTTTAGTGTATCCTGGTGATACAGCGGGCTTTTTGTTTGCATTGTTCTACTTGACATTGATAATATCGGTGGTTTGTGTTCCTCTAATTTCATTGTGCGATAGAGACCATAGGCCTGGGTACAGTTCACTAGGCCAGAGCAAACAAGGAGGACTTTCTATTGAAATGCAAAGTCTATCTCCACAAATTTCTTCTCGTCCAGGGACCCCAATCATAGGAACACCTCGTCCTACCTCTCATTCTCGTTCAGTCTCGCTTACCCGTGACTACTGTGATGAGCTTATTCCTGTCTACAAGACTTCTGATTTTTGGGTATTGACGACTGTCTTGTGCTTGTTGGCTGGTATGTCACAGATGTATATTTACTCTTTGGGTTACATTGTGCATTCTCTTTATGGAGGTGTTGAATTCATCAGACAAAATATACAAACTTACAATGTGGTGGTTCAGCAACATCAGCAGACACAAGTGAGTCTCGTTTCATTGACTTCGTGCGCTGGTAGATTGTTCAGCGGTATGATTGCTGATATTCTTGCTACTAAGCTACATCTATCACGGCTCTACCTTATTTTCCTTCCTGCCTTGCTCATTCTATCAGGGCAGTTGATAGGTTACTTTGCTACTCAGTTGCATCAACTATCGTTCCTATCGATGGCATTAGGCTTTGGCTATGGAAATTTATATACCACTTTTCCCGTCATAGCAAGCGATTTATGGGGCTTGGCAAGATTCTCCTACAACTTTGGACTTTTGAACCTTACACCAATCATTTCAAACGTGATCATGAGTTCCTATTTCGCCCGTTTTTATGATTCAAACTGTAATGAATACCACTTGGAAAAAACGGATGCGGCAACAGGGGCCGTGGGTGTCGTGGATATGACGATCTGCAATCTAGGCTCGAAGTGTTACAATAAGGTGTTTTTGATCTCCTCTATCATGTCCATGTCAACTCTATTCCTGATTGTATATATGGTTGTCAAAGACTCTTATCACAACAAGGTGAGGAAACCGGTGTGACTGGAATGCTAACTATGGAGCCTAGAATGAAATGATCAGCGAACGCTTTGGAACTAGAACTTGTGTGTGTAATTTTTACTATAGAAGGAAGAGACTTATTTCCATTCAAACTGTAAACTGTTTATAAGTTCATGTTTTGAACCGACTCTATTGAAGAGATTTGAGAGTTGAAGATAGAGATCAACTACCCCGGATCAACAAACTGTCAACGAGGCGGTGCTTAGGCGCGAGCTTGAAAGGTCTGTAAACACAGAGCGTTTCGAGCCATATACTTGCAAGTCCACCGGAGTGTTTCTTTCCACCCCAATCTAGCAGGTCCGAACACTTAGCAATGGTATCAAACAATGAACAGTAAGCTCTTTATTTGTCACTGTATCTGGAGGAATCAAAAGTGAGCAACAGTACAGCCAGGGAAATGTCAACTGGCACGGGGAAAGGATTCTTCTATGCGAGAAAGGGCGATCAAAGATACGGCAAAGATAGTAGGCCCAAATACCAACATGGGTCAGAAGTCAACCCTCTGACACAGTCATTCAATGACATGTCAATTGACAAGGCTGCTTTGGAAAAGAGGCAAAGAAGGTTTGAGGAAGAGAGTGCCAGGATAGAACGACAAAAATCTGAAGAATTTGGTTTGGTGAGCAGAGGTGAAGATCTTCGATTACAACAGAATGAATCCGATAGAGTGAAGCTTTATCAAAAAACGCTTGAACAGTTACACGATAGAAAAGAGAAAGTAAGTGCCAACGATGATCACATACTCATGTCATTCAGAAAATTGAGGGAGAGCTTGTTGGCATCCAAATTGGACAAGTTTGCGCTGAGTGTTTTCTTATCGTCAATAAGGTTTTCTGTCTCTATTGGGCATCACCAGTCGTATATCCCTAGTATCAACCATCTTATACGATCAGAGACAAAGAATCAAGTACTCGAAAAAGCCGACTTTGAAGAGATTGTCATATATCTTGTTCTGCATAAACTTCACTTCAACGATGAAAAAGAGGAGTCGCTCAACATTCTCCTAGGCATGCATGATATCTCATTGGTCAAAGCGATACAGACCGAGCAAGGCGATATTACTAATTTACCAGATATTGGATTGGTTATGCTTGTCATTAATTCATACATCAATCGCGAGTACATGACTTGGGGCAAGATCTACCACGATTTCAAACAGAGAAGTGGAGTTAAGGCTACCACTTACCATAACTACGCACAGATTATGAAGTTGGGACTGAAGAAGATGGTGACATATAGGATGAACTGTATAAACTCTGCCTATTTCATGTTGCAAAAAGAGGCACTAGACGAATGGCTCTTCATGGACGAGAGTGGTCGTGAAACGTGCAAGATTGATGAGACAATGGAAGCACTTGGCTGGACGAGAGATGAGGCTGGTCTCACGGTTACAATTAGAAAAAGGAAATAGGCATACTGTAGTAATAAGCATGCTATACGATTACACTTTGATTTCAGATACTTTTGGTAGGAACAGCGTAGAGGATAAAAATACATAGAAACATAGAATTAGAAGGTTCTGCTACTGTTATTAGGGAACGTCGCACAGGTGAGTCGATCGACGCAGATAATTAGCTGTCTCTAAAAAGAAGCAAAGAATGGAGAGAAAAAAACACTCTCACTCACTCATAGGCCAAGGAAGAATGAACCAGCTACTTGTTTGAAGATATACAACACTCGAGATTTGTTTGTAACTTCTTGATTGCTTTTCATAGACTAGTGTAAGCTTTTGGAAGTATTATTATTAGCTCTCCAGATTAGTCTACGCGAAGATTGTTTCATGAGTGACAATTGAAAATGTCAGTCTCCATCACAACTCCATCACAACAGACTTCCACAACCCCAGGAAATACTGCTGGCAGTATAGTCTCCATACAAGGCCACAGTCCTCCATTGCCAGATAGCATATCTATCCATGACTTGGAAACAGGAAAACTCAGCATAGACCTCGTGCTTCAAGAGGTTCAAGATCTCAGGACAAAAATTGCCCAACTCCGCTATGAGATGTGTCAGTACATACGATTACTGTCATCGCTCGATGAGAGCACGGTTGCTGCCGTTGCATTCCGTGAAATATCCGGTCAGATCAACCATCTAAAGAGGCTGATTGACTCATATCATAACTCATTCAAACGGATTCTACCCGTTATACGGTATTCCAAGATCAAGATGGGGCTGAATCCAGATGATCAGTTGAAGATTACGCCTCATGAGGTCAACGTTGATACAAAGCTGCTCCTGGATACATCAAGAGCGGAGCCTATGGATACCACACCGATGGGGGGACAAACACCAACTCCGCTCAACTCAGGCTCGAGTCATACCCCTGCGAGTGGTAAAGCCGGAATCCTTACAGGTGGTGGCATACCTACGCCTCAGCAGGGGTCTGCTGCCTTGGGTCCTTCATCAACTCCTCAGCAAGCAGTGAGAAAGGCTTCAACTTCTAGGAAACCAGCAAAACCAAGGGCAAACACGAAGAAAGCCCAGGCCGCTGCCGCTGCTGCTGCAAAACAGAAATGACAACATTGTGGAGATGGCAGCTTGGCAAAGTGGCAAAGTGGACGTGACTCATTTGGACATTCTATGTTTTCTACGCCTCCTTTGTGTCTTTTGTAATTTAGTCATAAACATCTACGTTTCGTCGGCAATTGATGTAGAAAGGAGCTTTCGGTAGTAGTGGTAGCGTATCTTTTGAGTCATCGAGGCTGATAAGAGATAGTATCACGTAAGCGATTGCGCAATTGCCCACCGAGAATGACTCATGCATGCGGGAGCGGACCCCTCAGCCATTCCATACGCACGGGCAGCAAACGGTGGGTGCATTCAACGGCACAAGCTTGAATTTTTCACACCTCCAAGAACATATTCAAACATCTTGGTCCAATTTAATTTATAAACCGTTTCTTTTCCTTGCTTCTCTCCTACTCTCCTAATTATTAATCCAGCATTAGCTATCAAAGAAAAACATTCAACAAACCAAAGATGGCTACAGAACTTAGAAACGCATTCAGCAAGGCCAACGCACAGGGCCGTAGTGCCTTGATCACATTTGTCACCGCAGGTCACCCTACAATAGAGGATACTGTTCCAATCTTGAAAGGTCTACAGGATGGTGGCGTCGATATCATCGAACTAGGTATTCCATTCTCTGACCCTATTGCAGATGGCCCAACCATTCAAGTTGCCAACACTATCTCGTTGGAGAACGGTATCACTGTTCCTAAATGTCTGGAGTTGGTCAAGCTTGCCAGAGAAGCTGGTGTTTCCGTTCCAATCATTCTGATGGGATACTACAACCCTATCTTGAAATACGGCGAGCAAAAGTTGATCAAGGATTCCAGAGAAGCAGGTGCCAACGGTTTCATCGTTGTTGATTTACCTCCTGAAGAGGCTCTAAAGTTTAGAGATTCATGTACCAGCGAAGGTCTATCGTATGTTCCACTAGTTGCTCCTTCAACCACCGATGATAGGTTGAAAGTGCTAGGTGAGATTGCTGATTCCTTCATTTATGTCGTCTCCAGAATGGGTACAACAGGTGCTACTGTGTCCGTCACCAGCTCGGTCGGTTCTTTATGTGAGCACGTTAGAGAAATCACCGGAGGTAAGACCCCACTGGCGGTTGGTTTTGGAGTTTCCACCAGAGAGCATTACCTGGAAGTTGGAAGCGCCGCAGATGGTGTTGTTATTGGTTCAAAACTGGTCACCTTAATCGGTGAGTCCAAGGAAGGTGAAAGAGCATCAACTGCAAAGGCATATGTTGAATCCATCTTGAAAGGTGAAGGAGAGTCCTCACTGCCAAACTCAACGTACACTGCTAAGGCTGAGAAGCAGCCTGAACCAGATTTCAAGGAAGAGCACAAGCATAATCCAAGATTCGGAGACTACGGTGGGCAGTACGTTCCAGAGGCGTTACATGCATGCCTAAGGGAATTGGAAGACGCTTTTGAATCGGCCATTGCCGACCCATCATTCTGGGATGAGTTCCACGGTTTGTACGACTATATTGGAAGGCCTTCTTCCTTCCACAAGGCCGACAGACTCACTGAGCTAGTGGGAGGTCCTCAGTTCTGGTTGAAAAGAGAAGATCTGAACCATACCGGTTCTCACAAGATTAACAATGCCTTGGCTCAAGTCTTGATTGCCAAGAGGTTGGGTAAGAAGAACATCATTGCTGAGACAGGTGCCGGTCAACACGGTGTTGCTACCGCCACTGCATGTGCTAAATTCGGTTTACAATGTACCGTGTTTATGGGTGCTGAGGATGTTAGAAGGCAGGCTCTCAATGTTTTCAGAATGAGGATCTTGGGTGCAAAGGTTATTGCCGTTACCAATGGTACTCAAACTTTGAGAGATGCTACCTCTGAAGCTTTCAGAAACTGGGTGTCCAATCTTGCCACCACTCACTACGTTGTTGGTTCCGCCATTGGTCCTCATCCATATCCAACCCTAGTCAGAACCTTCCAGAGTGTGATTGGAAAGGAAACAAAGGAACAGTTCAAAAAGTTGAACAATGGTAAACTTCCAGATTTGATAGTTGCTTGTGTTGGTGGAGGATCAAACTCCACTGGTATGTTCCAACCGTTCGAGAATGATCTTTCTGTCAGACTGTTGGGTTGTGAAGCAGGTGGAGATGGTATTGATACTGAAAGACACTCTGCTACTTTAACCGTTGGTCAACCTGGTGTTTTCCACGGTGTGAAGACTTATGTGTTGCAAGATTTTGATGGTCAGGTTCACGATACTCATTCAGTCTCTGCAGGTTTGGACTATCCTGGTGTTGGTCCAGAGTTGGCCGGCTGGAAGGATAGCGGAAGGGCTGAATTCATTGCCGTTACTGACGCTGAAGCATTGGAAGGATTCAGGCTTCTATCCCAATATGAAGGTATCATTCCAGCCTTGGAATCGTCCCATGCTGTCTATGGTGCCATTCAAGCTGCAAAGAAGATGAGTAAAGACCAACATGTTGTTATCAATGTCTCTGGTAGAGGTGATAAAGATGTTCAAAGTGTTGCTGAGGTCCTACCTAAGTTGGGACCTAAGATCGACTGGGATCTAAGGTTTGAATCATTCGATGATGCTTCAAAATGAATAAACTTCGTGCAATACATATATATATATATATAAAAATATATGAGTTTCGTTTATTTTGTCGCCACACTAGCGTGTGAGTAATTGTAGCCTCTGGGAAATCATGTCAGTACGTATTGAATTCATACCAATTGGTCCTTCCAAGATCAATCTCGAAGTGTTGATTCTGTTCACAACATGGGACCGCGTCAGTATGTCTTCCTTCACGTGCATGATGCAGGATCACTGAAAAATATTTCCGCTCGATATTTAAAGATCTTTCTGTTTTTTTTTGTTTTTTCAAATCAACAGAAGAAGGATTAGAATATACTTGAAGTCATCTCCTCAAAAGGACATCACCAGCTTTATCATAGGTCGCTCTTTCAAACAAAAACTAGATCTTTGAAGCTGTGCAATCGCTGATCATGTGGCCTTCAGATGGGCGAACGGGTCTCCATATCATGTACGGAGCTCCAGGAGCTGCTGTTTTGAATCACACAACAACTTTGAACAGCAACCAACATCACAACAAAAAGAGAAGCCGAAGTGAACAAACGCAGGAGCAACACTTATTTCAACTCCCCAAGGACACAAGCTATCCAATCACACGGCTCCTACCCGATGTATTTTCTTTAACCGTGGTGTCAAAAGCACAGTCGACCCCAGACATCCATGACCGTTTTAGCCAGTCATCCATTAATCCAGTAGGAAAATTCAAAGACAAAAGCGCCCAATTACTTAGAGATTCTCACTTTTATGTTCCACTAGACTTGGTCACAAAAACGCGACGGGATGCTGATTTAACACCGTCAGCCAACGTCTATTCTCCATCGATTGGTAATCTAATAACTACAACATCCATTTGTTCGTTGAATGATAAAACAGTACACCGTCTCATTGCAACGGTATCGGGAGCGCTTGGGCAAATTGTTGTGCTTTCGATCTGTGAGTTCGCTGATAATACCACGGACACAATAGGTCAAGTACCATCCATGGGAGCATCTTACGCTGTCAATTTCAAAAAGCAAGTTCTTCAGATTGAGTTTCCTGTGAGGTTAGCATGGGGTGAAAACGAATCAAACTATTTTGCCGTTAGGACCCATGACTCTGTCTACATTTTGGAAGTCACTGTTGTCAATAGGTACCACTTGTATACAACGGTAAAGCTCAATATCGATAAAGATGACATAAAAGGCGAAGAGCTTTCCGATGTTTCTTTTAACCCCGTCAATGATGAGCTAATGACCATTATGGATGTGAAGGGTAACTTTGCAGTATATAGGATAAGGGAAACGGAAACAACAAGCATGCATAAGCCTCGTTTCAGAAAAGTCAAGGTTACAGAAGATTCCATTTATGATCCTGTTGAGTTATCTAATTACAAAAAATCATTTTGGGGAACTGATAATAACTCTCTTTATCTGATGTCACGCTCTTCTATCCACAAGCTGAACTTATCCAATCAACGCTTATCTTGCAAGGTAGTTGCTAATGCATGGACAAAGCTTCTAGACATCTGCAGGCCGAGGGGATGTGGGAACTACTGCTTTCTCTTGACGACTAAAGAGATCACCGTGATTGACCTGTCCAGAGGCTTCAAGAATCTCATTTCATGGAGGCATGATTTAGACGAGTCTAATAAGACTCTCAAGCTACGAGTGGTGGCACTTCGTTCAAAAAATTATGATGAGGAAACTTCAGGGTTCGTCTGTATGGTCACTTCGGAGATAAGCAACTTCACTTACGTTGTCGAGTTTGAATTGATAAACGACGGTACTATATTGGTGATGAAGAGCAACCCATACTACTTCATTCCACACCCATCTAAGTCAGTTCAATCGTGTGTGATGTTTCAGCTTTCTGCGCCTCAAGAAAGCTTTGCATACTATCAGATAACCAAGGACATAGAAATCACAAGAATGATTTTTAAAATGGAATCCATTGATGGCATCAACCCATCCGTTCCTACTTTGATCAAAGAAACGGACAGTTTTTTAGGGAATAAGGTTGCTTTTGGTAAAAAGCAGGAGCTGTCTGACATGTGTGACTCTTATCATAAACTGATAAGCTTCCATTTACGTGGCTCTGTCTTCAGTGAAGCCAGCTCGCAGCTCACAGAGCTGGAAGTTGATAAGGTTCAAGAATATGCTGATAAACTGGGTGCTTCACTCAATCAGCTTGTGAAGGATAGAACGACAGATACTGAAACTTTGGCACTGATAAGCACTCCGCCAAAGTATCTGCGCAACACTGAAGAGTTGCAATTTATGCTTTCACAGTTGATGGAGTATTACCACAATTTCAATCAAGGTTTCTCATTCGCATTTTCCTCGGACAGAATTTTCTCTGACATCGATCAAGTTGATACAAAGATTGAGAGTTCGGGATCTTTTACTCTAATTGAGGATTTGAGATTATATTTTGAGAAGTTGGAGCCAGTTACGTATGACAGTAAGCCAAAGATGTCTAGATATATTGCTCAAAATCTAGCATTAAGTCTCATGTCAATTCACAAGAAGGATTCCAATCTTGAGACACTTGCAGAACAGGTGTCTCACATCAGAGACCAATTATATCCAGAACTACAGGAAATTGTGGATGATTGGTCTGATGATGAATACTTCTCTTCATCACTTCCTGATGATATATCTACAACGTTTTCGCAGAGCCAATTCAATGTTCCATCAGTTGGATTTTCTCAGCCTCCTCTTGCAGTTTCTTCTCAGAAAAAGAGAATGAAGAAGGAGAAACAAATCACCTTTGGCGGGCCAGTCTTGAGAGCTGGAATTTCGCAATCTTCAACCCCATATTCTTCGCAGAAGGAACAGAAGCATGACTTTCAATCATTCTCTCAGCCCATGCCACTATTGGCTCGCTCCTTGGCCACAAAGGCCAGCACTCAGCCAACTGGTCCCATTTTTAACTCTTCTCAATCTTCATTTGCTACAGACTCACAACCTGCATCTCAAAGGCCTCTATCTCAGATTGTGAGAGGTCCGCATGCTGTTTCAAGTAAAAAGAAGAAAAAGGCACGTGGTGGATTTAGGTAGCGTTTGGACCAAGCGCTGACATGTTTATTTTGCTTCAGTGCATTGTAATACTATTAATAGGCAATATTTACTGTATAATTTAATAAATTGATGACTCACGTTGAACATCCAACTTCAACCGTATCTACAACCATCAGTGCTACCATTTTTCGGTCCGATCGTCTCAGAATCTGGGGTCTTTACCGCGTGAGGCTGATGAGGCTGGGGCGGCATCTTCCACAAGACACGTAGAGTGAGTTCTCACGCGGCACATGTAACTGGCAAGGAATTTTTCAAGCTGGTTGATATGAGCCTCGACTACAACTTGAAAGCTAAACAAGTTTATTAACTACTAAAGTCAAATTCTACTAGTATCTGGATAGCAAAAGCAATGTTTGGTATTAGTGTATGGCTCAAAGTCTGTTTTTTTGCGACATGTGTGTTTGCAATTGAGTTCGGATCATTTCTAGAAAGGGACGACTCTTTGGATGACATCAAGTCCTTGCTAGCGAACTACAATGAAGCCAATGAAAAGTCATTACTCTGGGGTCCTTATAGATCTAATCTTTATCTAGGTGTGAGACCTAGGATTCCCCAATCATTAATGACTGGGTTGATGTGGTTCAATGCCGACACTTATCAGGGTATTGCCAACATGAGGCATGAGTGCAACCAGAACGATGATCTAGGGAAGTACGGATGGGTCAATTACGATCCAAGAGTTGGTGGTAGACAGGTGATCAAAGACAATCAGTTTAAGGTCAAGATAACTACAGATTTTGTCAAAAATGATGATGGAAACTGGGCCCTGCGAGTGAAAGGTGTCCCAAAAGATAAGAAAGCAACAACTTCCGTGGTCTTTTATGCCGGTTTGGAAGGTGAGGGAGCTTTACATTATGCAGGTGTGAAGGACAGCAACAATATGTACGATGATGATATTAAGTTGATTGGATACTCTGAGCAATTGGGAGGTGGCTTTGAAATCGACGTCACCAAAGGAGACTCCGAGCAGTACGCCAGGTCGGCAAAAGGTTTGGTTGAAGAATCGTTAGATTCTTCTAAAACTCACTATATGTCATTGGTGATACCAACTGGGAATGTTTGGAGGGCAAAGGATATATTTATGACACTTCTCCAGGAAAGTTTGAAGCTGATTCAAGAAAAATATGAAAGATTGACCGATGTTCCTCCCCAGCAGCTATTCCAACTTCGTGATCTATCTGATTTTGAAGGTAACATGCATTTCATTCAAAAGACGTTCCAAGGTGACTTTGAGTTTGACGTTCTTTTCAATGGTGAGCTGTCAGAGCATAAGCTCACTACGGAGAACCTAGGAGACAAAATCAAAGATGCTTTGAAACAGTTTGATGCAAAGTTCATTAGTAAGTTCCAGCTATTGCCACCTTTTCACGGTTCTAAGTATGGAAAATTTGCAAGGGAAATATTGTCCCAACTAATGGGTGGTATTAGTTACTTTTATGGAGATCAGAAGGTTGACAGGACAGCTGTTATTGATGATGTTGAGTTCTCTCAAGCACAACTTGTGGGAAAGTCCGAGGGACCTTATGAGCTATTTACATCAGTTCCAAGTAGGCCGTTTTTCCCAAGAGGCTTTTATTGGGATGAAGGTTTCCACTTGCTACCTATACTTGAATTTGACTCGGATCTAGCCTTGGAAATCGTCAAGAGCTGGTTCAACCTCATTGATGAAGACGGGTGGATTGCAAGAGAGCAAATTTTGGGAGACGAATCCAGAAGCAAGGTTCCTGAACAGTTCACTGTTCAAAACCCAAACATTGCAAATCCACCAACTTTGATGATGATTTTTAGTGAATTGTTGGAGATTGCGAAAAAAAGGCAGGATGCAGATGAAAATAGTTTACACGTCGATGCTTCTGCAACGCAAGCTAAGCAAGAGCTGGGAGACATGCATTTGTCCAATCCTCAGCTTTTGATCAGTTATGCAAATGAGATCTATCCACAATTGCAGAGACACTTTGACTGGTTTAGAAGAACCCAGCGTGGCGAGGTTGCTGGGTTCAATAGAAAGTGTCACTCACCTGTGGATGTTTATAGGTGGAAGGGTAGGAGTAAGGATCACTGTCTACCAAGTGGTATCGATGATTATCCAAGATGTGAAGCTGATATTGCCGAGTTGAATGTGGACTTGATTTCTTGGATGGGAGTCATGAGTAGGTCAATGCACCAAATTTCATACCTACTAGAAAAGCATGAAGACTCTGAAAGATACGGGAAGATATATCAGGACATCATTCTTAACTTGGATGACTTACATTGGGACGAAAAGACTAAAAGCTATTGTGATGCCACTGCAGATGACGATGACGAAAACTCGTTTGAATGTCATAGTGGTTATGTCAGCTTGATGCCGTTTGTTCACAGATTGTTACCTTCCAATTCTGAACATTTGATACATATACTCAAGGAGATTAGAAACCCCGAAACTCTTTGGTCAAACTTTGGTATCAGGTCTTTGTCTAAAGAGGATTCCTATTTCCATCAGAATGAAGACTATTGGAGAGGTAACGTTTGGATAAACATCAACTATCTAATTTTAGAAAGTTTACAACACTATGCAACAGCTGCAGGGGTTAACGATGAAACTGCTCAATTGGCAAAGGAGACATATGCAGAACTCAGAAAGAATCTCATCACCAATATTTTTGAACAGTATGAGAAAACAGGGTTTGCATGGGAGCAATACAGTGAAGCAACTGGTGCTGGTCTTAAAACCAAGCACTTTTTAGGCTGGACCTCTCTCGTTGTGCTAATGATGAAGATGCCAGAAGTGATCGCATAAAACTCCATCTATTTTATACTTTTCTAATGAGCTTGCAGTGGCTAATTCAGCCACAGTCATTCTACAATTGCAAGGACCTAGATTGTAAAAAGATAATGAAGTTCATTCTCATACCTTTTTGACTTCACGGATAAACTGAAGTCCTTAGTACATTCTCAAACTTCCTGAAACCACAGATAATTCAAAAACTGGCTTCCCTAGATTGGAAATCTAAAAAAACCCAAAAGAAGTATCATTTAAAGGGACTGGCAATAGTATTCGACTTATGGGACCGAGTCTTGGAGCAGAGTCCACTTCAGTTCAAACTAACACTTTTTTTTTGTCGTGGCGAATGACTCTATTCATGAAGGTCAGCCATATAGATGCTCGTGTAATTTCTGATGGGTATCGACATCAAAAACAGCATAACAATATGTGATATGATGATTCCATGAATGAGAGTTAGACAAGCTGTGATAATATACAGATGAATTCTTCACCCCTTAATTGACGTTACCAAACGTATAACTCAAAGGCTGTGCAGTGCGGCTTTTTAATGATGCCTAACGTCCTCAACCTTTTTTCCCCAACTTCTGCTAACCCCCTTTAACACTTTCCTTTTTTATCTTAGATCGGCTTTGTGCCATTGAAAAACCCCATCCACTTGTCAAGTGACTTAAGAGTTTTACTGAGATATAATAAATAAAGATGGGTCCCAAAAAACAGAAGGTCGAGCGGGTTGGAGCGGAAGAGGGTAAGTTTTACAGCCCGAGGGAGATGGAGAGATCTATCTGTTAGACAACCCAATTACTAACCAATTTCACATTCAACGATAGCAAAAAAAAAGGTGAAGGAGTACCTCAAGTCTCAGTATAGACCATTTGGTGTGGGGGATTTGATTTTGAACTTACACAACCAGGTAGGAAAAACTCTTATGACAAAGGTTCTGGACGAGCTTGTTGAAGAGGAAGAGATTATCGTGAAAAACTTTGGAAAGACCAACTTCTACTGCTATAAGGAGATCATCGAAGAGGAAACAGGAGATGGACTTAAGAAGGAAACATTGAGTTTGTCAATGGTAAATCAGCTGAAAGATGAACAACGGAGGCTTGAGATTTACTGTTCGCAGATAGAGCAAGGTATGTTAACATTCACAAATTGCAAAAAGTACTATCAAGGAACGCTAGAGCTAACACAAAGAAACCGTTTTATTCAGAATTGGGAAAATTGATTTCATCACCAACCAACCAAGAATTGATTAGGGAACATAAAGCATTGAACGAAAAACACGAGGCGTTGATCTCAAGAGTGAAAGAGATAGGGGATAGTTCCAACGGAGAGCAGACTATTCAAGACCTCACCAAACTCCAAACCAAGTACAACAGGATTTTGAAACACTACAATTCAAGGCTCAAATTGGTACGTCCTATGAAATTATACAAAGGATTACTCTTGTTCCCGCTGGAATCAATCATACTAACAATAATCTGTTGTCAACAATTGAGTTTAGCACGATAGCATCATTAACTTGATCAAAGATAATGTCGAAGACTTCAAACCGTTTATTGTAAGTTTATCCAAGAGTTGCTGCACCAGAAACACACTCAGTTACTAACTTTCTCAATTTCAATTCAGGCTAAGATAGGACTGGAGGAGCTCCAACCAGTGGATACTCAGATTCAGTTCTGAAGCTCTTTCTGGTATCGTTAGTTGCTTCCACTCATTTGAACCACTTTGCTATTACCCCGGATTTTACGCTGAATAGAATAGTTGCACAGCCCATACTATGAGGGCTGGAAACCCTCTAGCTCTGCACGTGATGTATTTTTAACGCTGCTGCAATGCTTACCCACTACTGTAATTTTTCAGCGCTGCACTCTCTATTAGTGCAATTCTGAAAATTTTCAGATTCTATACTATGTATGGCAAACCAGTAAGCCTGAGTACGTACGATATTATCCCCGTTCCAGCTAACAGCCATCGTACTGTGTTACCACAGAGAGTGTGTAGCGTCTTTGGAGGTTAGGCAGGTATCGATCAATCAATCGTGCCGTAACGGCATCACAGGGGAGTTAAGTTTATTACTAGTAAAATTGAGGTAAATTTATTGTTAAAGCGGTTGCTGTACTCTAATTTCAAAGGTTTAACGACAACTAGAAACTACATTCAAAATGGTATGTTCAAACGGCACAAGGAACCATCGCATCAAGCAAACCAGATACTACAGACAAGCAAAGATTGAATCGAACGTTTCAAAGGATGACATCCCTGAATTTTGGATGGGTGCCATCATCATTGAGAGGCTGCTATAGATATATTTATGAGGGAGAACATTTGAAACCCTTCTTCAAGTTTATCGAAGAGAGACAGCAAGATAATATCAAATAGCGACCTACAAGCCATGATCTCACAGGGACTGTACCCTTACATAGAACCTTTGCATCTCAAGTAGAACTGAACCAACAAAACGTCCAAGAGCAGTATCTGGGCCCAAGCTGATAGATTTCCACCATTTATGACACATGATACTAACCATTTTCCAAATTACTTTCAACCGTAATTGAACATCATATTATTACAGGCTCCAAAAGGTAAGAAGGTCGCTCCAGCACCATTGGCTAACAAGTCAGCTAAGTCAGCTGCTCCAAAGAACCCATTAATTGACTCAACCCCAAGAAACTTTGGTATCGGTCAAGCCGTTCAACCAAAGAGAAACTTGTCAAGATTCGTCAAATGGCCAGGTTACGTCAGATTGCAAAGACAAAAGAAAGTTCTATCCTTGAGATTGAAGGTTCCTCCAGCAATTGCCCAATTCTCCAACACCCTAGACAGAAACACCGCCGCTGAAACTTTCAAGCTATTCAACAAGTACAGACCAGAAACCGCTGCTGAAAAGAAGGAAAGATTGACCAAGGAAGCCGCTGCCATTGCCGAAGGTAAGAAGAAGGAGGATGTCTCATCCAAGCCATTCGTCGTCAAGTACGGTTTGAACCACGTTGTTGGTTTGATCGAAAACAAGAAGGCTAAGTTGGTCCTAATTGCCAACGATGTCGACCCAATTGAACTTGTTGTCTTCTTGCCAGCTCTATGTAAGAAGATGGGTGTTCCATACGCTATCGTCAAGGGTAAGGCCAGACTAGGAACCTTGGTTCACGGTAAGACCTCTTCCGTTGCTGCTTTGACCGAGGTCAAGCCAGAAGACGAAGCTGCTCTAGCTAAGTTGGTCTCCACCATCAACGCTAACTTCACCGAAAAGTACGATGAGTCCAGAAGACACTGGGGTGGTGGTATCTTGGGTTCCAAGGCTTCTGCTAAGGAAGCTAAGAAGGTTAAGGCTGCCGCTGCTGCTGCTGGTCCATCCAAATAAGTTAATAGTTTAATTGTGCTTAATTGATGAGCCAAATTTGTAGCATTGACAAACAATCTGCAAAAATCCCTTGTCGCTATCATTGTTCTATATAATTTATTTCCAAAACTAAATAACAACCTTTTTTGTCATTTTTTAAAAAGCATAAGAGGGGTATGTCAACTTGTAATACAGAAACCAAGCCTTTCACAAACCTTTTCGCACTTGTACATATCCCTATTAGTTCTGAAGGATATATGCTACAATGAGGAACGAATGCTGTTTCGGTAAAATTATAAATAGATCAATTCAAGAAAAAAAACTATAGATATATATATATATATGTAGAGAGGCAAGTAACAGGAACATGCAACTGGACATAGATAGAACCGGATGGATTTATCTCGCTCCAAACCGGCATAGTTTCAGTATGTTAAGACAAAAAGATGAGAAATGGAGTAGAAGGATGATATATACGAGGGAGTTCTTTTTTTTTTCCTTTGGGAAGAAGTGACGTGATGGGATATGGTATGATGTGAGATCAACTAAAGGGGAATGAGTTGATCGGGACCAGGAGAATGAAATAGAGGGTGAATGAATTGTAACAGCATGCGTGCAGAATAGAGGTATGATGAAGCGCTTATTTCAACTTGTAGAACAATTGCGGAGTAGCACAATCGTTGACACAGTGCTGCAAGTGGAAGAACTCTTCAACACAGTCTTCCTTGTGGTCTTTTTCAGCATAGCCTTCCTCTTCCATCTCCTTTGAAACTCTTTCGACACAGTGTTGGTAGTGGTGGACGTATTTTGCACACTCTTTGGTTTCGGAACATTCCTTCCTTAGGACGTCCAATGGATCACCGGCTTCTTCTTCATCTTCGTCATCATCGTCTTCATCTTCGTCTTCGTCATCATCATCACCGGCTTCTTCAGCAGGTTCAGCGTCATCGGAAGCAGATTCTTCAACAGCTTCTTCTTCAACTGGTTCTTCTTCTTCAGGCTATAATGAATTGGCGCGTAGATCATTGAAGGATCATAAGAATGTTAGTATATATGGAACTTTTGAATCAGTCGAATGAATGCATATTGGAGATTGAGTAGAGGTAGTATGGCATTCGCGTGCAACAGGAACGTTCAATGAGTGGACAGCTTCTCGTTGTTGTTGCTTCTGTGATTGTTGTCGTTTTTTATCGAATGTAAAATCCTTAGGTACTCCGAAAGGATCTTCAAAGTTCAGAGCTGATCCATCTCTTTTAACGGTGGCTGGTATGATTGCTCAGGACGATCTTGAAATTTGCTTAGACTGAGATAGCTCTGTCTCTGGTATCTTGAGTTTGGATTTGTGGATGCGTTGGATTTAGTGCTACCAAGATCTCCTGTTGTTCGATTGAGAGCTAGCCTTGATGAGTTATTCACACTTCCTGGAAGGTGAATGCTCATTCCGTCTATTGATGGCCTTCAAACTCAAAGCCTGGTTTGTTTTTCCTCTGTACGTGAGCTTCTAATCTCTCAACCAATGTCTTCGAAAGTGAGGGTATTGGTGCTGGTTGGTGTCCTGGCCTGTGTACAGGGTGAAGTTCAGTAGTGAGTCTCTTATCAATCTCCAATGCCATTCCAATACGATGTGGCATCACTTACTTCTTCAGCGTAAGCAGTTGTTGGGACAAATGCGTCTATTAGATCTTTCAAAAAGGACATTGTGAAAATAAATATGATGAGTCTAGATGTCTTGAATGATATATATATATATGAACACAACTGATTCTTTATAGGAGATCAGTGTAAAACTGGATGCTTATCAATGTCAATCAGTGAATCTCTTCAACGCTATTCTTACGTATGCTGTGTGGTATGTAGACAGACAACGGGTATGAGAAGGTTGGTGTACTATTGTTGGTTAGTCGGGAAAGATTGAATATTGGTTTGCAGTTATTGGCCTGTTTGCTTACTGTACAAAGTCTCTCCGTGTAGTGGTTTAGACACCACACAAATTTTCTACCGGTGGGTTGGTTGACCCTGCAAGTAGTACGTGCTGTGCCGTGCTGTGCTGCCCTTCGACCACCGGGGATCTCCCGGGGAGCCCCCCAGGCAGCCTGAAAATTTCATTTTTACCCGCTGTCATTGGCTGGAGCATTTACCACTGCAGCCATTTGCCAACTGTCTGCCACTACTGGTACACGGGTTTGGTAGCAGAGGAGCCTCGAATGTGCGGCTCACATCACTTTGCTTCACCGTCTTGGTTGTTATCAATGAGCTGCTACTCGTAACCAGACTATGTTTGAACATTTAATCAGCTTTTCAAATAACATTGTGTTATTCCTAACAGCAAGTTCTAGTAGCAAAGAAGAGAAAAGAAAAGGAACAGGGACAAGAACTCTTCCGTTTCTGTCTGTATCCGCTCGACACTCTTTTTGACCAATCTCGTACCTCACCAAAACTAAATTCTATATCACGATGCTGTTATTGCTCACTTTACTAAGTTACCAAAGGATGCAACGTCTTTGGAGTCAATTGAGGAAGTTGCAATGAATCGTAAGAAGGTATAGGACAGGGTCTCCAAAAGATCACAATCAGATTAGTTACAGAGACTCTCAATCCCAATTGCATTCTTGATGACCCTTTTTTGTACTTGAGGTATCAATGGACATACTCTCACCTACTTACATTGTCACCTTTTGCTGGGTAGATCACTACCTACTTCCTCGGATCTGTTCTTTGGCAGACCAGCCTTCTTGCAAAACTCCTCATCGCATCACTCATTGATTATGCCAAACTTGGGCTACTTATACTGATAGTTAGTTACATTTGGCAAATTTCATCCAAATTGAAAGAATGTAGTAAAAGGAATCGAGCCCGATGAGATCCAGAAGAGAATATAGAGATGAATTCATTCAACAGTTAGTCCATTTCAGCTATGTATTCGAACAAGCACTACGTAGTAAATGACGTAGTATAATCGCTGCGCAGGAGGGCGCAACCTTCGCTATTATTGTCTGTACTTTAGGCACACACACGTTATAACCCCATGCATCATCAGCAGAAGATCAGAACAAGAGGAAACACCTGTTTCTTTTCTGTTCCTGTTTCCTTCTCTCCTTCTTCTTCTTCTCTTTGGCATTTACAACCAATCAATATCAATATACTTCCACACCGTATAAATATAAAGATCAATTCCCTTTCTCCCAGAACAGGCATTTACACGAAAACAAAGCAATTCAAACCAAAGAAATAAAAATGTCAGAAGCTCAAACCGAACAACATACCCAACTCGATGCCGAAGCATTCAAAAAGAGAATCTTCATTGGAGCCTTGCCATTGTCCATCACCAAAGAAGAGATTGAAACTTTGCTAACTGGCTTAAGTATCTCTTCAATCTTGATCCCAACTAGAAGACGTTTCAACAAGGAAGACGAGAAAGTTGTCATTTCGTCAAAGGGATTTGCCTTTGTCAGCTTTGAAACCGAAGAGGATGCCCAAAAGGCAGTTGCCTCTTTGAACGGCAAGACAGTTGGTGAGAAAGAGATATTTGCAGACATTGCTAAACCTGACGAGAAGAAGGCATCAAAACCAAAGAAGACCACCAAATCAGCAGCCGCCGTTGACACAGAAGGCTCAGAAGCCACATCTGCAGAGTCAGAAGAGGCTAAAGCCACCAAGACCAAAAAGAAGACTCTATCTCCGGAAGAAAGAGAAGCAAGAAGAGCAGCAGTGAAGGCTGAAAAGCAGAAGAAGTTGGACGAAGGTGTTCCTTCAAAGACTACCCTATTCATCGGTGGTTTGGACAGAAGTGCTACAGTGGAAGACGTCAAAGAACTATTGGCAGCCTATGCTCCAGAGGGAGTCACTGTTCCAAAGAAGGTCTTTTCAAGAAGATTGAATGAGAAGTTGAAGAATGAAAATGTTCCTTTCGTCAACAAAGGTTTTGCATTTGCCAAGGTTTCCAGTGAAGACGTGCAGCAGAAGATCATCAAGGATTTACACGGTACAGAGTACAAGGGTAAACCTTTGAATGTTACTGTGGCAATTGACTCACCTGATTTTGAAGCCGACAAGAAGGAGAATGATCCTGAAGCTGCTGCTGAGACTCAGACTGAGAATTGAGTTAGCCACCGTTTTATTTGGTACTACGCCTTGTAGGGTTGACTTGTCAATCAACTCGGAGTACGCCCGTTGCTTTTGTCTCTGATTATATTGGGAAGGAAAAAGGAAAAAAAAGAGAGTTATGCTCTAATATGCTATGGTTTATGATTATGTTTTGATGTTATTTTAATCTAGAATGTCTGTGTTTCTGATTCATTTCTGTGTGGTCATGGTTGATTTGGATTCAAGTGGGGCTTATGCGCCTTGACGGCTCTGTACTGCGATAGCTTGACGGTGAGATTTGTCTTTGATCATGGCATTCAATGTCTCAATCAGACGAAACTTACCATCCGGTTGTTCTTTGAACGGAATCTATTTTTTCTTTTGCCCTCCTTCATCCCTCTACTACTACTTTTTCTAATCTTTTTTCTTTTTGGGTTACGTCTTGCTTATTTGCTTCTGTATAATTACTCTAGTTGTTTAAATCATGGTATTTTTTATTCTCTTCTCCTCTCACTCTATCTGGGAGTCTCTTGGTGTCTTATCTACTAATGTGTTCGTGTCAACAGGATATGTTTTGTAGACACATATTTGTAGACTTTTAGCTGACAGACTAGACTAAAGTGGACACATCCAGTATCATTACTAGCTTGCCCATTTTGTATCCCTTCACATTCAACTGGAACTATCTTGTTCCAGCATTTGCTGATCGTTTGTATGTAAACTGCTTACGAAACACATTCTTTGGGATAGTCAAACTGATGAAAAGAGGGGGGGTAGTTCTCCCAGTTCTCCCTTCCTCTACATTGATAAGGGTTTATCACGTGATGTAGGACCTGTTTGAAAAACCCTCGTCGCACACAACACAGCTTCACTTTACGTCAGCCCCACTGAAAAATTACCAGAGTTTCTGCCAATACTATTGAGCGTGTCAACATTGAAATTTGAAAATTTTTGGCCTGCTGCTGACGAGATCTGTAAGGAGGAGATGGAAACCTTGGGAGCTTCAACACCTTTGGGAAGAGTGAGAGAGTTGGAGCCGGTTACTGTAGAGCCTTCTCGTTGTGGGTTGTGCAAGGGCACCTCCGTTGTTTGGTTGTTGGAGTGCAACCGGGCTGCTACAGGGAAGGGAACTCTGTTCTGGAAACGCTGAGAGTGCAATACTAGCAAGGAATCGATTCACTGGTTCGATATATCGAAAGAGACTTATTTTGAAACCTTAAAGTACAGTGCTTAGGGTCGAATCAAAAGAAGAGGTGTCCTAAAATTAAACCGAATTTCAATCAACAATGGGTATGTGATATCCCTACATCGAGAGCCATAAGTCATGAATGACATGGCATGATATGATATGAATGATATGACATGACTTGACAGACAAACAAGTGGACAGGACACTATTTGAAATGATGAATCTCACACAAGAAATGAACTGATTATCGTTGTACGATGAGGACAAACCGCCAGAGATGAACTAGCAACATCGACAAGGTCAATTCTGATGTGACCACATTTGAGAAGGTTCAGCTATGAGCGAGCACAGAAGCACTATACCTGGAACTCAGCATTTTGAAACATATGAAAAGAAGAGATATTCCACTCGTAACACTACACCAACTGGAGTATAGAATTCTATCAAAGAGAACAAGGGTGATGCTATTCCACCCCTACAACAAGCGTCGACAACGCGATTCATGACTTATAAAGACTGATCGCATCAGCAACAAACCCATAATGAAACTTTCATAAAGTACATCGTCCCACAAAACACAGGTGATATCTTGATCAGCATCTGTTTCTGACACTTTGATATTCTTGGTACATCACCAACACTTTATCCCGAAGGCACGATTGAAGATTATGGTTGTTTATACAGCAGATCGAGACCACCTTTCACAAAGAAGCAAGTACATCGCAGATGTAACACCGAACTCAAACATCCTAAGATTCAAGGTCTATTTCCCTTGAATTTTGAAAGCTCCACATGTCCCTTTCACCCAGTCGTAAACAAGTCATATCATTGCATGAACCATTTACTGTGTCATCACTAAGACAGAAATGAGAGAGTACAACATACTAACATGAACCATCAATTTTAACAATTGACAATTATTATTATAGGTAGAGTTATTAGAAACCAGAGAAAGGGTGCAGGTTCCATTTTCACCTCTCACACCAGATTAAGAAAGGGTGCTGCCAAGCTAAGAACCTTGGACTATGCTGAGAAGCACGGTTACATCAGAGGTGTCGTTAAGCAGATCATCCACGATCCAGGTAGAGGTGCTCCATTGGCCAAGGTTGCCTTCAGAGACCCATACAAGTACAAGCTAAGAGAAGAAATCTTCATTGCCAACGAAGGTGTTTACACCGGACAATTTGTCTACGCCGGTAAGAAGGCCTCTCTAAACATTGGTAATGTTCTACCTCTAGGTTCCTTGCCCGAAGGTACCATTGTCTCCAACGTTGAAGAAAAGGTTGGTGACAGAGGTGCTCTAGGTAGAACCTCTGGTAACTACGTTATCATCATTGGTCACAACCCAGATGAGAACAAGACCAGAGTCAAGTTGCCATCTGGTGCTAAGAAGATTATCTCTTCTGATGCCAGAGGTGTCATTGGTGTCGTTGCCGGTGGTGGTAGAATTGACAAGCCATTGTTGAAGGCTGGTAGAGCATTCCACAAGTTCAAGGTTAAGAGAAACTCATGGCCAAAGACTAGAGGTGTTGCCATGAATCCAGTTGATCACCCTCACGGTGGTGGTAACCATCAACATATTGGTAAGGCTTCAACCATCTCCAGAGGTGCTGTTGCTGGTCAAAAGGCTGGTTTGATCGCTGCTAGAAGAACTGGTTTGCTAAGAGGTTCTACAAACAAGAACGACGATTAGATGCATTGAAGAATATTCATGTTTTCTACTCCCATTTATTTTGTAAAATTCCCCCGCCTCTTCCTTTCATGGTTTTTTTTTCGCTTGGCTTAAATTAATCTCCTTCTTTCTTGTAACCCATACTTCTTACTCGATACTTTTTTGCTGCTGAACGAAAAAAGAAGCACGAAACTAATAAAGTCTCTTCATCTTTTTGTTTTTTTAAAGACTCTTTGTTGGCGATGTTCCAGAAATCGTTCACAAGAGTGTAGAATAATGTCCATTCAGATTGTATCATGCTGGTGTAGTATGAACCCTTCATAATTTACTCTGTGATGATTTAGGCAGTGTTGAAAGACTTTCGGAGGTAGTGGAATGCGTCTTATTTCCGAAAGTCGAGACTCATCATTCAAGCGAATTAGATGGATCTCTTCACAAAGAGAGCACTACAAGTTTTGCCGCATGTGCCAAGCATTAGTTATTCTGGAATTGATCAATTTCAAGCCGATACAACAAATAAATCAATCTAGCCAAGTTGGTAGCAATACTGGGAGGAGAAGCAATGCCAGGGGTTGGCCTAATCAGCTATCAAACGACACTAACGTACGCCAGCATACTAGCATTCGTTCAAGTTTTAAGATGATTGTCAGCTTTTGCCATCTTGTTGGTCGTATTCAAACTAGTTCTAGAGCCGGAAGCAGAACACGGAGTTGAGAAGAAGGGTTTCCTCGTCATCGTCGAATTGTGAGGCAGTTTCCGTGCGGCTCTTCAGTGCTGCCGTGCATTTGTACGGACTTTCTTTGACAAAAGTCGGTTATTGTACGTGTTGCTACAACGCCGTGAAAGCTTCAACTTGATAACACCGAACCTTAGCTCAAAGCAATTAAGGAACAATTGGCACCTGTGAACAAAGAATACGGATTCTCTGGACAATTGCACCTGAAGGTTGAGTATTAGAGGATTATGCAGAGGTACAAGGCGATAGCTAGCTGGCAGCTGGCTCCCTCATCTACTGTGAGCCCAAAAGCGAAAGAAACGCCAACATAGTGCCAATTGCTAGACAGCACCTGGCAGATTGTTTCAAAGAATTGTTTGGGGAGATCCTCTTCAGACTATTCTATCAGTTGAGACGAAAAGACAGAACAGAGCAGACAACTGGCTGTTGATAGCCGACAACAGCGGCCGTCTCCAAATGAGCCAAGCCAAAGTTGCTAGTCTTCAAAGCGTGCGCGCGCCAATAATTCTCAAACGCTTAGAATTTTCTTTTGTACTGATACCCCCTTTATCATATTATATATATCCTGTCCTTCTTTTGTAACCATTCTTGCCTTCTTCTTTCCCCGTATAGAACTCTTTCTACTCTTAGTCACATCTACCATCACATACCCATCATCGTTGCACAACTTTAACCATGATACGGGACACTAACCCGCTATTGACCGTTAACACCACCACAAGATGTTCCGAGATATGGTTCTTGGATGACTTCACTCCCTGTGCCAAACATTACCTCGAGGCCATTCCTTCAGCCTTCTTGGTGGGTGCCCTCATAGTCCTATTCATCAGCCTCTTGAGCTCCTTGAAAAGTGGAAACAAAAGATCAATGCAACTTCCTAACTTGGAAGAACAACCATTATTGGCTAGCTCGAACGCCAGATACAACGCCATTGATGACGACCTCAACGATGCGGACAAAGACGCATCTGGAAGAGAATACACCATCTCAGAAAGACACTTCAATATTTCACAAATCAAACCTGTGAAGGACGATGGAACGCCAATGGGAATATCAAAGCTTGTTTATAGAGACTTTGGCGAGAAAATTAAGGTTGTTTTTGAAACCTTGCTTGTTCTAGCCCAGGTGTTTGTTTCGTCAACCACTTTCTTTGTTCCCGAGATTGCAAAAGAGTGGTCATCTGATACCTTTCTGATAAGTGTGCCATTGATTAACTTGTCATTCTGGACTTTGCTATTGATCATAATCACCGTTAGACTGCGCTACCTATCCAACGGGATGAGCGAGAAAGCACCGAACCTATGGTATTACTCAACAACACTATACATTCTCAACTGGATACCTTCCCTTCTACTTCTTAGATCCGCATTGTTGAATCACACTCAATCATCAGCTGCCAAATGGTTTTACATCTCACAATTCATTATCGGTACTTTGTTGGTCCTGAACAACGGTACCGCCAAGTTTAGTGACAAGCCAGTGGTCATCTACGAAGAGGAAGGCATCTCGCCTTCGCCCGAAGTGATCTCAAGTTTCTTTGGCCTACTCACCTACAGTTGGGTTGACAAAATGTGCTTCTATGCATGGAAGCACGATCTCACAGTGAAGGATATTTGGGGTTTGAGATTTGACGACTATGCCTATGTCGTCTTGACCAAATTCAACAACAGCACAAGCAAGGCGAGGTTCACCATCAAACTATTTGCCCAATTCAAAGGATTCTTGTTCATGCAGGCATGTCTAACCTCTGTTGATGCATGTCTGGTTTTTGTTCCATCCATCCTATTGAAAAAGATTTTGGAGTACGTCGACAGTCCAGAAACAACCCCTTCAACACTGGCATGGTTGTTTGTCTTTGTCATGCTCTTCTCAAGTTCAGTCTCATCAGCATTTAGTGGAGGCAGTTTGTTCGTTGGTAGGAGGGTCTGTACCAGGATGAAAGCCATCATTGTTGGTGAAGTCTATGCCAAAGCATTGAGAAGAAGAATCAATTCTTCCGATGAAGAATCGAAGAAGAAAGAAAAATCTACAGACGACATCAAGGATGACTCCCAAGTCACTACTCAAACAAGCTCAAGCGACGCATCATCAAAATCTGATAAGGACTCCAAGGATGACAACAAATCAAAGGACCTTGGGGCTATTATCAATCTAATGGCTGTGGATGCCTTCAAAGTTTCAGAAATCTGTGGTTATTTGCACTACTTTGTTAACTCTATCATTATGGCCGGTGTCGCAATATACTTGTTACACAGTCTACTAGGATGGCCTGCTTTGATCGGTGCTCTAGTCATTGTCATGTTGATGCCTTTGAGTTACACGTTGAGTATGAAGTTGGGAACTTATCAAAAGGACATGCTTGGAATCACCGACAAGAGAATACAAAAGTTGAACGAAACATTCCAAAACATCAGAATCATCAAGTTTTTCGCCTGGGAAGACATGTTTGCTCAGTCAATCATGGATGTCAGAGAAGAAGAGTTGCAATACTTGAAGTACAGATGTGTCGTCTGGGTTGCTGCCTCCTTTGTTTGGTTCATTACACCAACCCTTATCGCCTTGGTTGCCTTCTACTTCTACACCATTGTTCAAGGAAAACCATTGACTACTCCTATTGCATTCACAGCTCTATCATTGTTCAACTTGTTACGTACCCCACTTGACTTGTTTGCCGATATGTTGTCGTATGTCATTCAATCCAAGGTTTCGCTTGATAGAGTGGAAGTCTTCTTGAACGAGCCAGAGTGCTCCAAATACGAACAACTTTTGGCCCCAAGAAACCCTGATTCTCCGTTGATTGGTTTCGAAAACGCCACATTCTCATGGTCAAAGAACTCCAAGAATGATTTCAAATTGAGAGATATCAATATCGATTTTAAAGTTGGCAAGTTGAACGTCATCATTGGTCCTACCGGTTCAGGTAAGAGTTCTCTACTACTGGCACTTTTGGGTGAGATGGATCCAGTCAGCGGTTCCATTCACTTACCGGGTATTACTCCGAGGAATGCATTGATCCCAAACCCAGTCACAGGTTTAACCGAAGCTGTTGCATATTGTTCTCAAAGTGCATGGCTATTGAATGATACCATCAGGGAGAATATTGTCTTTGCATCTCCGTTCAACCAAGAGAGGTACGATGCTGTTATTGATGCCTGTGGCTTGAAGCGTGATCTTACAGTTCTTGATAATGGAGACGAAACAGAGGTTGGTGAGAAAGGTATCACCTTGTCCGGAGGCCAAAAACAACGTGTGTCCCTAGCTAGAGCGTTATACTCTTCTGCTTCCTATGTCTTGTTGGATGACTGTTTATCTGCCGTCGACTCTCATACCGCTGTCCACATTTACCAGCACTGCATAACCGGTGAGCTGATGAAGGGCCGTACATGCTTGTTAGTTTCCCATAACGTTGCATTGGCTATCAAGGAGGCCGAGTTTGTTGTCATAATGGAGAATGGTAGAGTCAAGGCTCAAGGATCAGTAGAGAAGCTAATGCAGGAAAGTGAGTTGGATGATGAAGCTGTCAAATCAGTCATTCAATCCCGTACCGCATCTGCTGTGAACTTGTCCGCCTTGACCACTCTATCAGTTGTCGACGACCACCAGCTATTGAGCAAAAATGTTGCAGCTCTGGCCACAGGTGCCGAAATGGATCTCTCTCATGATGGTTTGAACCCAGGTGAAGAAGGCGCCGCTCCAGAAGCAAACGAAATTTTAAAGCCAAAGGTCAAGCTTATCGAAGACGAGTCCAAATCTTATGGTTCGGTCAAGTTTGAAATTTACCGCGCTTACTTCAGGTACTTTGGTACGCCTTTGGTCATATCCTGCTTATTGTTGTCGTTTGTTATGACCCAAGTTGTCTACGTCTTCCAATCATACTGGTTGAGAATTTGGTCTATGGCTGAAGAGAGAAGAAATGCAGCAATTGCAGGCTTCTTCAATATCATGTCCTCCGGTGTGGCTCATGATTCTAGTGTGGTTCACATGCTATCATCCATCTCCTGGCACAAGCCTATATTCAACACTAGATTCTCCATCTACGCTGCCGATACCGAGCCTGCCTCAACCATGTACTACATCTCAGTGTATGCTGTGATTGGTCTGGTGTATGCTATCGCCGGATCTGCCAGAATCATCTTTACATTCGCCGGTGGTATTCAAGTTTCAAGAAGGATGTTCAAAGAGTTATTGGACAAAGTTTTGAGATCCAACTTGAGATTTTTTGATTCCACACCTGTTGGACGTATCATGAACAGATTTTCCAAGGATGTCGAAGGTGTTGATCAAGAGTTGGCTCCTGTTGCCGAAGGATTTATTGTCACGGGTATCTCATGTGTCTCAACATTGCTTGTCATCTGTTTCATCACTCCTGGCTTTATTGTTTTTGCAGTGCTTGTTGCTATCCTATATGGTATTGTTGGCGCGCTGTACGTCAATTTATCAAGAGAGTTGAAGCGTTTCGAGTCAATTACCAGGTCTCCAATCCATCAGCATTTCACCGAAACCTTGGTTGGTGTCACTACTATCAGAGCATTTGGAGATGAGCTTAGGTTTTTAAAGCAGAACATGGAAAAGATTGATGACAACAACAGGCCGTTCTTCTACGTTTGGACGAACAATAGATGGTTAGCATTCAGAGCTGATATAATTGGTTCCTTGATTTCATTTTTTGCTGCTGCCTTCTGTGTCGGCTACGCCAAGATAATTGACTCTGGTTTAGCTGGTATGTCGTTGTCCTTTGCCGTCACCTTCAATTTGAATGCCGTCTGGTTGGTTCGTATGTACTCCACCCTAGAGATCAACATGAACTCGGTTGAGCGTTTGCAAGAGTATATCACAGATGTTGTTCAGGAACCACCAGCAGAACTTCCTGAAAGCGATCCTCCTAAATCATGGCCAGAACATGGTGTCATTGAGGTGAGTAATTTATCACTACGTTATGCTCCTTCACTTCCTAAGGTTATTGATGGCATTTCATTCAATGTCAAAGCTGGTGAAAAGGTTGGTGTCGTTGGAAGAACCGGTGCTGGTAAGTCGACAATTATCACCAGTTTCTTCAGGTTTGTCGATCCTGACACGGGTTACATCAAGATTGACGGCGTTGACATTACCAAGATTGGTTTGAAGACTTTGAGACAAGGTTTGACTATCATTCCTCAAGATCCAACATTGTTCACAGGTACCATCAGGTCAAACTTGGATCCTTTCAATCAGTATGCTGATCTGGAAATATTTGAGTCGTTGAAGAGAGTGAACTTGATTACGCCTATGCACTATCAAGAGATCATTGACAGCAATGGTACCGCTCGATCAGTCGATGCCACGCTTGGCACAACTGCAGAAGCACCGTCCGAGGAAAATGCCAACAAGTTTTTGCAGTTGGATAATGCGATTTCAGAAGGTGGCGGTAACTTGTCCCAGGGTGAACGTCAATTGTTATGTCTTGCAAGATCTCTCTTGAAGTCTCCAAAGATGTTGATGCTAGATGAGGCTACCGCTTCGATCGATTACAACTCTGACGCCAAAATCCAGAAAACAATTAGAGAAGAGTTCTCAGAGAGTACCATATTGACCATTGCCCATAGATTGAAAACTATCATCGATTATGACAAGATATTACTTCTTGATGCTGGAAAAGTGAAGGAATTTGATCACCCATATGTTTTGATTGTTGACAAAAAGACGCAATTCAGCAAGATGTGCCAAGACACTGGTGAATTTGATGAACTTGTTCAATTGGCTAAGGCCTCATACGTGAAGTCGAAGCAAGATCACAAAGCTTAGAGATGTTCCCTTCTAGCTTTTTACCTATCATTGACTTTCTGTAAAAGGAAAAAAAATCAATTTTTCGATCTTTATCTTTGGTTTCATTTGCATTTATTTACTATATACCTTATTCCTACACTTGGGCTTGTCCTTTTCTTTTCGGTGCTGTTTCATGCTATATATACAGTTCCATTTCAGTTTGAAATTGAAACTCTACTTCTCGACTTTATACAAATGGAAGCCATGAAGCTTGCCATATTACCAATTGAAACACAGGTTATCTAGACATCAGTATCATTAGACCCGCTAATGTGTGTCTTCTCCCAAGTTTTGATCAACAACCCGTCACCCAAATGGCTTTTGCCTTGGTGTAATTCATACCTCCCAAAATGAGGCATAATCCTGAACATAACCGCCCAATAAACCCAACAGAAAAACAAGATTATCAATGAAGTGTATGCATAATTGGGGAATCCATCGTACTCTTTCTTCTTGAATGGATTCAAAGGAGCTATGAACAAGAACAATGAGAGCAGAACCATAAATATGACATGAATAGGATGAGCTCTAATCTCTGGCTGTATCTCTGGCTTCCTGCGCCTGATAACAAATATACCAATGCATGCCAGACCAGTAAATATTTGCAACGGGTAACCTTCCAAGTTGATGATGTAGTCATAGACGTTATCTGGGGTTGGTATCAACAAGAAAACGGACGATATGATCAAAGGAAACAGGAGTGCACGCAGGGGCGCCCCGAATGGCCAATTGGAAGCAAAAAATCTACTGAAGGGGAGGAAACCTTCTCTGAATATCTCCTGGTTCATTCTTGAAATGTGAAATAGAACGATGATAATGTTGCCAGCTGATGATAGGGCAACAGTCATCGTCAAAACCTGCCTTCCGATAGTGTAACCAAACAATTTTTCAAACAACAAACTCCCCACTAGTTCACCAGATGCTGAAAGCTCATCGTCAGGAATGACAACAATATAGCTTATGTTGATGAGCATGTAGCAAATATTAATCACAGTGAGAGCCAAAGGCGCGGCTATTTTCATTGTTCTTATTGGATCCTTGACTTCATTGATGGCAACTTGGGCCGACTGCCAACCGCTGAGCGAAAATATAGCCTTCAAAAGGGCTGAGACAAATGAGGACACGGAAACTGATCTTTTGATTGCGAAGAAATCTTTCCAATGTAGATTGTTTGGGATCCCAGTGACTGACGCAGGAATGAGTAAGACGTAGATTCCAGCTAGCGACATGAGCACCAATAAAAAGACCTTGATAAATCCCGTAACGTTGGATAAGGCCACCCCGAACCTGGTAGAAATGCCGTGTAAAATGCAAACACCAACAACAAAGGCACATCCCACATACTTGGGAGTCATGTCTCCAACATCATCGTAACCCATGGAGTAAAGGGTGTATTCTCCAAAAATGATTGCGTTTGTAATAGTAAACCCGAAGCAGATCGAATATATGTTGAATACGATACTCATACACATCTTTGGTTTGTAGAATATGTACTCAAGAAACACCTTCATCCCCCCACTTCTTGGTATGATGCAGCCTAATTCCAGAAAGCAATAGAGACCAGCAAAGCTCATGTATGCGGCAAGCACCCATGTTAGGAAGAACAAGAAGGGTGACCCTCCAACGTCCCTATAGATCAATCCTGGAACGGCAAATATTCCAGATCCAATAATTCTGTGGACTATTTGCATCATGACATCGGTAATTGTGAGATGCCTACCATGAGGAGTATCGTCCAACTCTTGCATCTCGTTAAGCATCTGCTGTTGCAAGCGTTCATCCTCCGTCATTTCGTCCACTAACCCATTGTTTGATGCAGGTTTACTGGGATCTTCACCTGTTGCGTTTAAAGGTGCAATTGCAGTTGCTGACATTGGTGGATTAAGAGAATCAACCTGTTCAGGTTCCAAAAGCTGGAGGTGTTCCCCTTCATGAATGTTTGGTGGCATCTGGTGTAGCTTTATCAACAGTGCCTGTTGATCGTACGAAGCCAACGCCAAAATTTTTATGGTAACAAACCAATAATTGGAAAATTAGATATGAAGATGATGACCGACAAACCAGTTGAGTGATCTTCATACCGTTCGATGAACAACCAACTGTTTGTTGGTGTGTTTGTTGTTGGTGATGATCGCGAAAGCGCTTTTGGGCACATGATTATGGCATCTTTCCATGCGTCTATTGTGCGATAAGAGATTCGACTGCACTTTGAGTCGATCGACCGTACATCAAATTTACTCTCAAATATTACAGTCAGGTTTAGCTCCCCTTTTCGATGTTCTCCTAGTTTCACACTCGCTCTTCTTCTGGGACTTTGTGACTAAATTGAACGTTCACAATTGATTTGGATATAAAGATAAAGAATCTTGTTGTTGTTTCTTTCCAATTACAGAAGATTATTGCAAAACATTAGCGCTTCAAGTAATGTCTTTCACCAGCATCTCATTTAGAAAGTTTTCATTCATGACTGATCAGTCTCTATGGGTTCATTTCCCTTATAGATCAGAGCTATCGGTTACTTTAAATAACCGGAACAACAGCGCGGTTGCTCCATCTTCTTCGCTTTTGATGACAATAGCTTGGAAAGCCGAGGTTGTGGTACGTTCAGCCGAAATCATCAAATCCTGTTTCCCCTTTTCATTGATTACTAACTCCACAACAAGCACTTAACAGGAAACATTGACAATTTTGTCCAATCAGCAGATTAAATTGTATGCAAAGTATCCTTCCGTTGCTCTTAAATATTACCCGAGTCCAGGCTTTGGTAAGAGGTTTCAATTGGGCTTCTCATCGGTTGAGAGCTTTGAACTATTTCTCACACTTCTTCAAGAGTGGAATGTTCCAGTCAGACAACACGAATATACAGAAACATCGTTTTCTCACATCCAAGACTCCCAAACTCCGTTCTCACAGCTTTCTGCAGATCAAAACAAACACAATGTCGAGTCAAGCATGCAAACATTAATTCCAATCGTCAACAGGATAGGTAAAGGTAGCACGAGCCATCAAGAAAGCATGACGCTAAATCCTATGACGCAACCACACCATTCTTCTTCTTGGCCATTGAATAATGCTCCCAATTCAATTCAACAGTTTGGAAGTGGAACATATGAAATCGCTGATAAAGCCTGGTTCCAAAATCGGTTTCAAGGCTGGAACCCACCAACAAGCACCCGCAATTACCAATTTCCATCTGTAACACCATCCTGTCCTTCTGTAACACTTCCTTCTTTGGATAAACCCACACCTGACAACCAGTATCAACATCAACTGCTTCCACACGTTCCCAATATAGAGAATAACAACATTGTTGATGGCCAAGCTCAATCTCCATTTCAAGAACGTGCCTCACAAGCAGTTCCAAACCAGTTTCCGAAGAAGTACCCTCAAGAGCCTGACAGGCACCAGCCCACAGTTGAATTTACAGAGCATTCAATTGAAGTATCAGACTTATCAGCAGTTGAGCTTAAATCGAGCAATAATGTCTCTGGTACTGTTGAGTCTTCTTTCGAGAGCCAAGAAAAAGAGACAAACTTCTACATTTTGGATGATAAACACCTGTGTATTTACATCAGAGATAAATTGAAAGATGAAAACTTTCTTCAACTGGTAGGTCATCTCTGCAAAAGACACACACTGACTTGATCATGTATCTAAATGCAATTTACTAACATTTTAATCCATAGTTAGAGAGACTTGATTCTATCATCAATTGAGAAGTTGCCCAAGAAGATTGGAAAGGGAGCAACCTGAGCTGTGCTAAGTTTTGAGAAGAAAAACAACCGTCAAGCTTGAACAACGGTAATATAAAAACTATCTATAGGAAGTCATGGAAAATACTGAAAATTTCTTTGCAGCCCCATAAGAGTTTGGCTTCTACTTCTAAAAGAGCAGAAAAAGTTAAAATCACCAAGAAGCTGACCTTCATAACAGCAAGTCCAATAATAGCAAAACAAGAGCAATACCTGGGATAGAAAGGGAAGTGGAGCCGTTAATACTTGACTCTGCCAAAGCCGTTGTCGAAACATCTTTGCTGGTGGAGGCTGAAATCACTTCCTTAGCGGAAGTACTGCTTGAAGAGGAGGATCCCAAAGCTGTTGACGAAGACGAGGCAGTAAGTGGCACGGTTGAACTGGTGGAGGAAATCATCAAGATCGACGAGCTGGACGTGGATGTTGGCAAAGATGAAGTTGAATAAGACTCAACAGTTGACGAGCTAATTGCGGAGTTTGTCTCACTTGCTGTAGTTGAAAAGTCATGGGGGAAATAGTAAGCAGTTGCGCCTGCATCACTGAGCAAAGATGAGTACCAGGGGAAGGCAGTAGCATATGTGTAAAACTCAGTCATTGGGAATTCATTCAGGAACAACGAAGTTGGGAAAGCTGTCTCAGTGACAGCCTGTAATTCGTAAAGAAACTGTAGCAAATCTTGAGGGAAATCCATACCATTGCTTCCCATGTATGAAGTGTAAGTGTCGTACCTGCTACCAAAATCAACTATGAAAGTTTCAATGAAGTTGAGGTTAGCACTGACCGCCATCAGAGTGGCAGCAGCATCAGCTGTGTCATCTGCTACAGTCAAAGAGCAAAATAGAGATATTGAGAGCTGTAATAATAATGAGCTCTTGAACATTGTTGATTAACGGTCAATCTCAATGTTTGTTCTTAGATGTCTTTGATACGTTATAGATGGTCTCTCGGTTCCCGACCCAAGACTGGATAGGGCTGGTTTATATACTTCAGAAGAGTTAGCGGATTACAACACCACATGGTGTGGTTGACGAACTTCTACCCAGCATTGATATCAAATGAGGTTACAAAACCTCAAAATCAAATCTGAAAAGTTTCCTAGTTAGGCCTCCAAAGGGTTCTCTGAAACTGTTTAATGCGGCAAATGCATCTTTGAACTGCAGCGCTACCATCGCGAGAAGTACATCCAAATTTGCCATCCGTGTTGGTAATAACTGGGCACTGACCTATTCAGGTTTGACTAGTTTTTGATACAGATCAGTGGGCTATCTGTGTGATTATTCAAAGCCACCGTTATAATGAAACATCTTTATGAATGATGCAAGCAAACCTTATACGTTCAGCAACACCACACATTTTCATTAGAGATGCGATTTGAGTCGGATGAGGAACTTGCTTCCTCTGGCTCGGTCATAGCAAAATATTCATGCATTGGATTTTAATGGTTTGCAATCGCTGCAAGACTTTATGCTTCTCAAATCTCCAGTCTATGGTGTTTGACATTCAAATAGTGGTGGTTTTGAAACATTGTAAGTCTACAAGCGACCATGGAGAGCAGCTACTAAACAACGCGCCGTCTATCATGAAAATACAACCAGAGACAAGGTGTTGTTTGATGGCTCCATTGATCTATCTGCTATCATTTAATAAACTATGGACAAGCCACTTCACTCCTGTAAAGAAGGTGATTAGACTTGACTGTTTCTTACGGAAGTTGCCATAAATATCTTTCACAATCCTTGCCATGCAAGAAGGAGCATGTCTGAAGCCGCACCTAATATCCAATGGATGATACAGGGGACATTATGTATCAAATGAATGTGTGATCAATCAATCTTGCTGTGATAAACAAAGACTCGTAAGTTGAGCAGTATTAGAACAGTGCCAAACATCTTTATCGATACCCAAAAAGGCCATCAAGTAGGAGTAGATCTACGCGCACGTGACCAGTCATACCGACTGTTTGAAAAGTTTTGTGCAGTATTTACATCTTTCCCCATGTGGTAATTACTACTGGGATCCCCTGTTTTCCTTTCGCATTACAGATTCAGTTGTAGTGTGGATATGTGATACAAACAAACACTTCAGAGCTTTCTTCTACATTTAAAAAATCCCTTTCTTTTGAGCATTTATGAAAGTTTGTTTGCCAAACTCTGTTGACGTTCATACCAAACATTGTCTTCACCTCCAAAGACCCACTTGAAGCATAACAGAAATGTCGAACCAGTATAGAGAGAAGAACCCTTTTGATGATCATCCAGGCTCTCCAAAGCGGCCAGATGCCGTGTTCACCCCTTCTAGTTCTCCAAAAAGAAGTAAGCTCACCATTCAATCAATTGTGGCACACACAATTCAAGTCTACTCCATTCAATTGCATGACTAATTACTAACACACCCAATCTGCAAACTATTCAAGACTCTCCATCGAAAGCTGCTTTGAAGTATTCTCCAGCAGTCTCATTTAGAAGATCCGAGAGCAACAACTTTTTAAGTAGTGGAATGGCACACAACTTTGTCATGGCTGCGGAAAACAAAGCTGCCACACCTAGGTCAAAGTTTACAAACCAAGAGTCCCCAACCAGATCAAGACCTGTATCTACAATCATCAGCATGGATACCGACGAGGAAGATGAGTACGACATTAGAACAGCCAGTCCTACTCGTTTCAATAACAGCCCTTCAAGATTTACCAACTCTCCATTTAGAAAGGTCCAAGATCCATTCAACAAATCCACAGGAAGTAATAGAACTCTGGATAACCCAATGCCAATCTTTTCAGAGTCAACATACGCCGCGGCAAACTCGGATGTCGATCCTTACAGAAGTTCCATTGCAGCTGTTCCAGCTTTGAATCCATCCTCTCCTACAAGACACTCACTAGAGTCATCAGCATCAACATATAACGAAAAGGAACCAAATGTGTTGAAGAGGCACGAAACATACACATCTTCCATTGGTGACGCTACAACAATCGGTTCAAAATCCATCGATGAAGAATACGACTTTACCTCAAGTTTGGATGGTCACATGTTTGACCAACTACCAAGAGACTTCCAGCCTAGAAGAAACAATCACAAAGCCACCCAAAAAACTTTCAGATCAAAGAATGGTAACTTGATCTTGGATAACCCTGTCCCTTCAACACTTCACAACTTCCTACCTTTGAGAAACGAAGATGAATTTGACTACATGAAATATTCGGCAGTCACAGCAACAGCAGATGAATTTGTTGAAGAAGGTTACACCTTGAGAGCAAACGAGTTGAACAGAGAGACCGAGATCGCAGTTTGTATCACCATGTACAATGAGGACGAGACCGCATTGACCAGAACTCTACATGCCGTCTTCAAGAATATTGCATATCTTGCCAAGAGAAGAAACAGTGCCACATGGGGAAAAGACTCATGGAAAAAAGTCGTTGTTATGATTGTTTCTGATGGTAGAAACAAGATTGCACCTGGTGTTTTGCAAATCTTGTCTGCTATTGGTGTCTATCAGGAGGGAATTGCAAAGTCTTTTGTGAATCAAAAAGAGGTGAAGGCTCATCTGTTTGAATATACCGCTCAGCTATCAATTGACGAAGATCTGAAGTTTGCCGGAAGTGACAAGGGTATTGTCCCAGTTCAAATAATCTTCTGCCTGAAAGAGAAGAACGCCAAAAAGATCAACTCTCACAGATGGCTCTTCAATGCCATCTGTCCAATTCTTGAACCAAAGGTTTGTGTTTTGCTAGATGTTGGAACCAGACCAAACGAAAGTGCGATCTATAACCTTTGGAAGGCATTTGACTTGGATTCGAACGTTGCTGGTGCCGCTGGTGAAATTGTGGCTATGAAGGGAAAGCTATGGAGGAAGCTATTGAACCCGATCGTTGCATCCCAAAACTTTGAATACAAGATGTCCAACATTTTGGACAAACCATGCGAGTCTGTGTTTGGATACATCAGTGTTTTGCCTGGTGCCCTTTCAGCCTACAGATATACAGCACTTAAGAATCACGAAGATGGTACGGGTCCATTGTGCTCGTATTTCAAGGGAGAGATCAGCGACGATTCAGCTTCCCAAGACATTTTCTCAGCTAATATGTACTTGGCCGAAGATAGAATTCTTGCTTGGGAGTTAGTCGCCAAGAGAGGTGACAAGTGGGTCCTCAAGTATGTCAAGAGTGCCAAAGGTGAAACCGATGTTCCTGAAGCCCTTCCTGAATTCATTTCACAGAGAAGAAGATGGTTGAACGGTGCATTCTTTGCTGCCATGTATTCTCAGGTTCACTTTGCCAGTATATGGAAGACCGATCACTCGACCGTTAGAAAGCTCTTCCTTCATATCGAGTTCATCTATCAGTTCTTCACCTTGCTATTCAGTGTCTTTTCCATTGCTAACTTTTATCTAATCTTCTACTACCTATCAGGTACGTTGATTACTATCGGAGGAACAGTTGGAAAGGTGTTTTTCCAAGTGTTGAACTATATCTGCATCTGCACGTTGCTCTCCATGCTTGTGATATCAATGGGTAACAGGCCTCAGGGTGCTCCAAAGCTATTTTTGACGGCCATCGTACTGCTAACCATTTGTGGTCTCTATGCTGTCATTGCTGGTTTCTACTTCATGGCTCAGATGATCACGGAAAACTCCCTTGGAAATGCAACCGGTTTGAGCTTTGCCTCTATTTGTGTTTCCTTGGCTTCCACCTATGGTCTCTACGTTCTCATGTCACTGTTATACATGGACCCATGGCACATCATTTCCTCCTCGTTACAGTACTTCCTCATGCTTCCAGCCTACACCTGCTTGCTACAGATCTATGCCTTCTGTAACACCCACGATGTTACCTGGGGTACCAAAGGTGACAACCAGATCATTTCTAGCTTGGGTGCTGCCACGATTACCACTACCGATGACGGTGAAGAGATCATCAAGTTGGAGATAGTTGGTGATCAAAGAGACATCGATTCCATGTATGCGGAGAACCTCTACCAGTTGAAAGAGAGAAGAAAGACGCCTGTGAAGATGAGAGACGGTGGAGAGAAGAAGGTCATCATCAGTGGAGAGGACTACTACATGGATGTTAGATCCAGGGTTGTTCTATTCTGGATCATTGCCAACATGATCTTGATCATGACAATCACCCAGATCTACGATGCCGATTCGATCGATTCGAACAAGTATCTATCGTTTATTCTATGGTCGGTGTTTGGATTTGCCATCTTCAGATTCTCAGGTTCCATTGCGTTCCTGCTCCATCTCATCCTGAGAAAGATCGTTGTTGCCAAGAACAAGTGGGAGATTAGGAGAAGCGGAGGCGACGACGATTTGGTCAACGAGATGGTTGTCTTTTGAATGAGGTGGTTGCCAAGTTAATTTTTGTTCTGTACGTTTGTCTTTTTATGTTCATTATGCCTTTCAATGTTATACTCTCTTGATACCAAAACTACATGGTTCGTTTAAAAGAAAAGAGACCGCGATTTCTTATTCAAAAAGCCGTAAATAGTATAACCAAAAAAGCAATAAACTGGGAGAGAGGGGGGAATAGTATGTAAATAAATAGTAGTATATGAATAAATAAGCAAATAAATAGCGGGGAACCGTTGGTCCAACTTCAACCGATAACACTAGACTTGAGTCCCATGACCTTCTCTTTCAACTTGTTCAAGTCGTCATCGTCCCTGAAGGAGCTTGTTCTCTTCTTGACGGCATGGTTCGACTCGTTCTTTTTGTAGATGGAGGAGAAATCGTGAAGGTCATAACCAACAGGATCGGATTCGGCACCATAGTCGAACAGTGAAGGAGTACGGACGAGATTGGATGCCGACTTGGAACTTGTAAAGTTGTCGTTGGATCCAACACCATCACCGGTAATGTCCATCAGCATGCTTGTGTCTTGAGGACCGGTACTGTGCGGTTCAACCCCAACGTTCCCTTCAGAGTTGAACTTCAAGTCGTTAAAGTTGAAGGACATTTGGCCATCCTTGAACATCAAATCATCCAAGAAAGAGTTAGGTTGCAACGGTAGAGTCTGTTCGCCAGTACCAGACATATCAGTAGCAGCCTCACCAGCAGTGTCCTGGGTGACCTGTTCGACAGGAGGAACAAACCCACATTCGGATTGGGACCTTGAACTGGACTGTATCTTGATCGCCTCGTGTTCTAACTCACGCTGTTCGTCGATTGTTGTTGTTGAGATGGATTTGGATCTCATTCTTGCGTTGAAACTGCTGTTGGAATCGTTAGCAATGGCTCCTCCTGCGGCAGCAACGGCAACCATTGCCTTCTCGTTGCGCAACCTACGAAGGCCGTTGTTGAGAGAGCCATTGACGGACTGGTTGAACGTGTCGAATAGCGAGTTTCTTCTCTTCTTCATTGTGGAGGACAGAGCGGCAGAGGAAGATGACGAGGTACCTGCACCGGCAGTGGCACCCAAGAATGAATCCGCATCCAAGATGTGGTGTTGTTGAGCTGATGATGAAGAAGAAGAAGAAGAAGACGAGACCTTTGGGGTGGCAGCAGATGCAAACAACGATGGAATTGAAGCGCCATTAGAGGATGAGGAGTACGGTGGGTATTCGGAAGTTGACGACACGGACAACCTTCTTGAGGACAACGAAGAGGCTCTTGAGACAGAAGACAACGAGGAGAAAACACTCGATGGAGACGATGGAGAGTTACTCTTCTGTCTCTTTCCCTTGTTCTTCTTTCCAGAGGTTGAAGAGGTGAGCATGCTTGTTGGATCGGAAGAAGCAGTTGAAGATGATGCCTGACCTGTGAGTGTGGCAAACGACGAGGTACTCTGCACCTGGAATGCGGATAGATCAAAGAGTGCCGCTGTTGACGAGTCCATCTGGGAGCTGTTACCGTTGGCACTGGCGTTCGTGTTTGTGAGAGTCATACTGGTCGACGATGGTTTGCGGTCAAACAACGAGGAGGTGGAGCCGGCCATACTGTAGGAGAACAGCTTGAGGTCTTCGTTTTGAACTGGGTCTTCCTCCACCTGGATGGACAGGGTGTTGTTCAAATGGTTGACGATCTGAGAGATGGCAGGATTGCAGGTCTTGAAAGTGATCATTGATTGGTACACCTGTAGCAGCTTCAACACCTTGGCGTTTGTCCTCTTGTCGGTCGAGTCCTTTAGGGTAAAGATGGAAACCATACTCATCATGTGAAAGTTGAAACTGTTCAAGGCTAGCACGTTGGAACACTTGTAGATGGATCCGCTGTTGTCACCGTTGGTAGCAAAAGTGACATTGTAGGCAACATCGATGAATCCCTTGGAGACTCTCAGCAGCGAGTTGAAGCTGTTCTTGATTCCTGTACCGTTGGAGAATATGAGGATGACAAAGTAGTAGTAGTATGTTCTCAACTTGTCGATTGCATTGCTGTTATCCTCGGTGATCAACTCTTTCAAGTTCTCGTGCCAACTCTCCAACTTCTGACTGATCAATGTTAGCCTTGCCCTATCCTCTTCTTTGGACGATGCCAAGAGTGACATGAAGTTTGACGGAATCAATTCTAGTAGGCCAATCAACCTCAAGGTGATTTCGATATCGCTATGGATCAACTTGATCGATTCCAAACTCTTTGGTCTAAGGGTGGCGTTCAGCTGGACATGGTTTGGCAGTTCAATGTTGAAATAGATCTTGAACAACTTGATCAAGATGTTGAAACTCCAGTATAGCTTCAACCTTTGCAACTTGGCAACCTGTGTCAAGTCATCGTTGAACTCCAAATACTCCGAACTCTTGTTGATGTTCATAGCACCGTTTAGGAACATGCAGATCTGCAGGAGATCCCTCAAGAATGTCACCTCGTACAATGCCCTTCTTGCATCTGTCAAAACGTTGTAGTTTTCAAACTTGAGTATGTAGTGGAAAAGAAGCAAAGCGATTTCAAACTTGTCGATTGAAAGATCAATACTAAAGTTGATATTTTTGAAGAGCAACTTTAGGTTCTTGATGTTGATTAGTTTGACCGACTCTTCAAACTGGTTCAACGACTGTTTGTTTGGGATCGAGGATAGAGAGCTATACTTCAACGTTGGTAGTGTGAACTTCAAGATGAGTATTAGCTTGATCAACAAGTCTTGCTCCTTGGTGTTGAACTCGTGGTATCTCTTCTTTGCCTCTCCCTTTTCCATGTAGGTTGAAGTATCGATTGTGAACTTGTTGATGAAGGTTAGATAATCGTTGTAGAAAAGTTCAAAGTCAAGAATTGGAATTAGCTTGTTGAAATCGCTAAAGAACATCCATATCAAATGGTCCAAGTTCTTATCGTTTGTTGATGATGCAGAGGTACTGTTTTCGTCCAGGTTGACCAAGGGGAAGATCAACTTGTACAACACCAAGTTCAAGTATCTGTTTAGATTCATGTGGTAGTTGGCAAGCACTTTCAACTCTTCATCGGATCCATCCAAGGAATCCGAGGTTGCACTTGCAGTTGGACTTAATGGTTTCTTATCCTTGGTTGAAGCATTCGCAGTGTCCGATGGAGTCGTTGAAGTCTGATAACCGTTGAAAGTGTTGAGATTCATCGAATCGATACCGGATTGGAAAGGAGACACTAGGAACTGATCAATCACCAACAACCCATTGTTGTTGACTTGAACCGGTAGGATATCAGCTTTAGTCTTTGCAGGTTCTAACGAGGTTGCATCGATATCCATAGAATCCAAAGGTTCTTCTTGAGACTCATCGTTATCATCATCGTGATCCTCCTCTTCGTCATCATCATCATCATCATCGGTGGATGTGTGATCGCATCTATTATCTGGCATTGGGGATTTTGTACTCAAACCTTGAGCGATGGATTCTTCAGTTTCGGTGATGCTTGGAATGGCACCTAGTTTCATGTTCAACTTTGATTTCAAAGCGTTCAACTCGAGCAACAGTTTGTTTCTGTTCAACTCGACATCCAACAGTTTCATTTCCAAATTCTTGGTGTAACCTTTTGGGAACGAGTTCCTTGTGAGTTTGTCCGACACTAGACATTGAAAGCCATCCTTTTCACAGTTGGTGCATCTAGGATTGGACTCAGACTTACCGCTGCACTTGATCTTACGCGAACGGCATCTATCGCATGCTTGGGATATTCTTGTTCTACCGTTGACTGGGTTCTTGATGATGTTCCAAGCAGAGGGCTTTTGGCCTTTCTGTGCGGTGGAGGAGGAAGACTTTGAAGTCTTTGCAGCGCGAAGCGTTGGGGTTGACGATGCAGTTGTTGGTGCGCTTGTGATATCGTTTGTACCAGCATCCTCCTTGTTGATGTACATCAGTGATGGTTGTTGTTGATGATGATGGTTGTTGTTGTTGTTGTTGTTGTTGTTGTTGACAATTGACATTGCTTAAAATGAAGTGGTGAAGTATGGCTGTGAAGGCGGAGAGAGGGTGCCAAACCGAAAGGATAACAAAAGGTGGAGTAGTGAAAGGTAAACAGGGGGGGGGAAGGCCACACAGGTGGAAAGCTAACGCAGGGTCTGCTATGTGGGGGGAAGGAAGGGGCGGGAATCTTTTGGAGTGATGGTATATAAGGAACGGGATTTCCAGAGGTTGTTGTTGCAATTGTAGAGTTTGCTCGAATCGATTGGTTCAGGTGGGATACTGTTGTCAATGAAGGTTGGAGAGAAAAGAGATAAAAAGAGAGGGGGGAAAAACAGCAAACCTCAGTATATATAACTGCTGAGCAACAGCAGGCCTTGCAATGGATGAAGATAGGTGTACTGACCAAGAGTTGAAACAACCAAGAAAGCACAAAACCAACTGGAAGAACAACCGTTATAGAGCAGTTGGATGGAGTGGTGTGCAGTTGGCTGTTGGCTGTTGGCTGTTGGCTGGGGGAAGTGGCAGGAAGCAGTCGTAGGGGCTGTTTTTTTAGCCGAAGTTGCAGTTGCAGTTGCAGCTTCTTTCTTCCCCAGACAAGTTACAATTTTTGGCTTTCTTCACCGGGGGGAAGAAGGCATCTACGTTCTTTTCTTTTTTACTGCTCGTTCTGTTCGTTTTCATCGATTTGTGTAGTGTGTCATTGAAAGTATACAGAGACAAAACAGTTGATTCTTGAAACCTCTTGAATCATAGGGGAGAGCAATGAATCGTTGAAACTACGGCAAGCTACGGTTTCTGGGGAAAGCCGTCTTCTGACCCGAGCCAGAACAACACGGGGTGTGCTTTGGGCATTGCGCTTTCCCCATCATTCCCGTGTGGATTGTCAATTGCCAATTGTTGCCCTATTGAACAAGGCTCAGATGGAACTTCTTCTGGTTGCGGAGTTGAAAAAGTTTTTCTATCTTTTGCCTGCACACAACCCCGTAGTGGTGCGGCTGAAGACATATTTTCTGGGGAAAACAATAAGAAAATAGACAGTCGTGTCCAGGGCAAAAGGTGGAGCACGAGAGGCTCGGCCTGCTGAGTTCGGGGGTGTCACCCACCACCCGGCAGCAGGGGGCCGATCTCATCAGCCCGGTAGAAGAGAGAAAGGCCCTGCGGCAGGTTCCTACTGCGTGACCAATAGAACAGAGATGAAATGAAATGCTGTAAAAAGGCTCCGAATTACCAGTGGAAAGAACGAGAGAAGGAATCAACGAATGAATCAAAGTAGGATGAAACATGGATGGCTTGGTGTTTAGTGGACCTTTTCCAGTACTTTCTTAACGAATGACTATACGATCAAGTGACTATCTTTGATTGTAAACCTGTTGAATGTATCATCCACTCGGGAAAGACTGTCAAGAATCCCAAATAAGTTCCTGAATTCATCCGGTTATATGGAGACTTGCCTACGGGTTCAAGATAAACTCGTATAAACCCTCTTGAAAGACAACAGCCAGCCACCAAATGAGACATCCTGTGTGCGCTATACGTCACTATTCTCATGGCAAAGTCTAGAAGATCACTGTAGTCTTTAACGTGTTCTTTCCTATCTCATTCGAAGAGTCCAACTCTTTACGTGTATCTCACAAGAATCGTTGGGAGGATTATTGGCAACTGTGCTGTGTTATCAGTTCCTTTTTTTTTTGTTTCTTTTTCATATGGAAAATCTGTTGGGAAGAGACTTCCAACCTTTTACTTCTTGCAGAGAGTTCTGATTGAACATGGTTTCATTCCAGCCGTTTCGTTTCCTCTTAGACTTCTTCTCTTCTATTCTTCTCATGCGTACCCCGGACTTTTTACAGAGATGGAGAACTTTATGGTTGTCCATACCAGCAGTATGTGCTACTTGGTTGAACGTTACCATTGGAACGACCCCCAGTCAATCGATCAGTCGCTCCCTTTTCAGTTCCAAATACTTTTATTGCAATCCGTATGAATGATCCATTCAACTGGAAGATGGTCAGCCGTCAGATTGGATCGGGTGAAGCTGTGGCATATCTATCCAAACGAACAGGGCAAACGGACGCAGCCCATGCTAAAAGACTACCAGCTCGTACATAGCCAAAGGCAGAAAGGCGTAACCGTACAAACAGCCCACCTTTGGGGATGTTGCAACGGCCGGATTACACCCCCCTCTGTGCCACCTCTACTCGGCTCAAGCTACAAGAGTACGACATCCGGCTCGGTTCGGCTCTTTCTCAAATTGACCATCCATCGGCAGATTGATTCAGGTAATTGGAATAAATTAAAGTATACAGTCTCAAAGACCAACCAGGCCTTGGATGACATGGACAATGGGTCTGATGGCAGCAAGTATCACCATCACAGTGCCAAATAGGGTGAAACTTAAAGAACTCATGGCAGCAGCCCTGGCATCAACCGTGAGTAGATGGGCAGTGGACACGGCTCCACAGTTGACACCCAAAGTGACTCCTCTGGTGACAAAATCACCCTTCCTGACCCTTAACACCGTGAAAATTAGAAAGTCTCCACATAGAACACCCAAGATCCCGGAAAGAATCGTGGTAACAGCCATCAACTGTGTCGATCCATCCAACGCTTCGACCAACGGAGTACCAAGTGCCATCGTCACAGAACGACCCGTAAAACCCAACGAATAGGAGGAAGAGATCCCAAGCCTATAACAGAGTGGAGGATAGATGAAAAAAGACATGAAGGAACACATCAGAATCGGTGGAATCAAGGATGAAAAGTATCTCTTTAGATCGGACCTGTAGTTGTACATCGCCAATGCCAACGAGACGATGGAAATATCCATTAGAGAAAGTAAGAAATCTCCTGCTCCTGGCCATCTCGAATACTCGACACTGTTGAATAGATGCAAATAGGTCTTCCCAGTCTTGTAATGCTCAATCATGGTGTAGTAGTTCTGTCCCTTGATCTTGCTCAAGATGAAAAACACCAACAAACTCGTTGAAAAACTGATCAAGATGGGATGGAGGTATCTTCTCCAGTTGGCAGGGAACAACATGCAACATCTGAACAGTAAAACTGCAGTGGCCAGTTGCACAGGAAGTTCATACTCGGTGGTGAAATATATCGGTAGTCCAACAATGAACATGATGATGTATATTCCAAAGTCGAACCAATGAAGAAGAAACTGGGCAATTCGTTCTGGTCTTGTTCTATCCAGTGGTGGTTTTTGTAGATGTGTTAGAGAAGTTGACATTGTTGAGACTGAATCTCTAACGTGTAACGAGCCAGTCTTGACATCGCTGGATGATTGAGGTTCATCATGATGGAGTCCCCTCTCGCTGTTTCTAGTGTAACTTCTCGATAGTTCCCTGGTGATGCTTCTGGATAGGTCATGGTTGGTGGCCATTGCCTCTAATGCCAAACCTTCGTCTCCACAGACGTCAGCACTAGTCGTATTGTTGTTGGTATATTCATCGTCATTGGGCAAACCCGATTCTTCACCATGGTACGAGCAGATGGTGGTTCCACGTTGATCAGTCTCGCTCTCGGTACCACTGTGTTCTTCATACTGAGTCGCTTCTTCTGCATCGGCAGCACCAGCTTCAACATCGTCACTCTTTCCCATCCTCCATCTCTTCCCGCCACATTCTTCGTAGTTGTACGTACCCAACAAGATCTGCAATCCCCAGACAAAATACGCAATAAAGACATATCCAATGATATATCCAAAGACAAAGATAGCAGCAATGATGAATGCTTCGGCAGCATCAACCTTATCGGCCAATATCAACGTCACAAACGGAGGTGTAAAATAGATGTTCATCCACCGTAGTGCAAATCCACACGGAACTTCAAGATACCTCAATATGTACTTTTGGGTGGCATCTTCTCCAAATATGGTGGAATTTATGCTGAGTAAGGCAAACAGAAGAAGCATGAGACACACAGAAGATGGGAACTCGACCGTTGTAAGTATGATGATTCTGTTGATACCATAGAGGGCCATGAGTACAAGTATCGATCCTACCGTTATAAAGACATACTTGTGCAGAACATGGTTGCAGATCGATCGGAGTGATAGCTTCGTTCCTATTATGAGGTCATGTATGAGCGTGTTGGATGATGGTTCAAGGCTTGTCGTTTGCGGTATCGTTGTACCGTCTGTTTGTTCTGAAGTCATTATGTATTGTGGTCTCTGGTGATTGATTATCCCTCTTGATGATGCTCGGCGATTATGGTGTTGCTACTGTTCACTCTTTCGGAAATCAATAGGTCATAGAAAAGCGAGTCAACGTGTGCTTCCTAGTTTGTTGGCCGTCCTTCGTCTTGTAGCTACAAAACGTTTGAATATATATATATCCAGAATCATATTGTTTTGTGAAAACGAGGGTGAACGGAAGCAAAAATCAGATTGGCATCGGAGGTGGTTGCTGGAGGGAGGGACACTTCCTTATCGGCGGACGGTTGGGATGGGCGTGGGATGAGTTCTCGTGGGTGGGATTTTCACTGTCACCGGGGGGACGGGATTCTATTCCTGTCAGGGAGCCAGCACGGCTGAGGCGAAATGGACGGGATGGGGGATGGGCGTGGGATGCCTCTCTTTCCGTGAGGTCGTGGACCCGCAAAAGTGAAAAGTTTGTCCGGGGTCCGTGCACAGCCTTCAATGCTGTGACATTTGGAGCCATCTCTGCTTTTAAGCCTTAGACTTTATATAGAGGGAAAAGAGGGAGACACTTGGTGAGTGGGAGCACCGATTTCCTGATGTTCAATAGAACTATTCAATGGACCCTGACAATTTGTCTTAAAGAAACCGTCAGCCCAGAATGTCAAGCATCAAGCATGGTTCAATTGACTGCACGGAAGCTACCTCCTCTGCTCGACATAGTCGTCATCACTCACTTGCCTTCCACGGTCTCGATTCACAGATGCTGTCAAAAGTCTGATGTCAATGTCAACATTGTGGTACCTCACATCAATGCAAAGTAAGATATGTGTTTGATTAAGGGTGGTCCACTGGCTGGATCATGACATCAAGAAGTTGATCAATTGGAGAGATCGACACGGTAGCAGCAGTACGACCACCGAAACCAAGGCTAAGTTTAGATGCCATGGACACTGACAACATTACATTGAGTTCTCTCTTTCAAATAGAGAATGCCCTCTCTGATTGCTGATGGGACATGCCCAGCTGAGGTAGGTGCCCAGACTTTCTTGCAACTTGGCAGGCACTTCTGGCAGGCAATCCTGGCAGCACTTGCGAAAAGCTTTATCTGCATCCAACCATTTTTCAACAATGCTAGACATCAATCAATCAAAGGAACGACAACAGGTCATAAAGCAACCAATCCATTCATCACATTGAAACCATTGATTAAGACAGGCTTGAGAGATCTGTTTTAAATCTAACTGATGCCTACACTCATCATCAATTAACAAAGAAGAATCAGAGCCATCTCGTAAAACCTCGTGAGGCTGATGTATCGAGATACAGAGGCGTGGTGGATATTTGAGAAAGCTCCCATAGAACAATAAATAACCACAGTTATTATTTGAGATTGGCCACTCAAGGAGAGAAGTTGGCCATTCTATTGAAGAAAGAAAAATTCTCAGGCACGCGTGAGGGGCCTCAATGCACAGAGGATACGGTCGGTCCATGGACTGTACGCCATGCTTTGCCGACCACAGAGCAACCGATAAGGGCCTAAGCAACAAGCCCGAGATTGACAATGGTAGTTGCTACACCCGATGCTCATCTACCAGTACAATACTGATCAAGATACATCAAGGTACCTTGGAAGCAGAGCAGACGAGAGCTTCCTCTTTACTTTTCGAAACGAACCGTTGAGCGCGTGTGTGTGTGCTTTGGGGACAGGGGAGGAGAGACGCTGCCCAGCCCAAAGATGGAGGCCGGGGGTAGCGATCTAACGGGCACGTAGAGCAGTGCACGACACGAACAGGCGAGATGACCACAACAACAATCAGTGTGCACACCACGTTGGGCTTTTGGCGTGTTCACCTCCATATTTCATCACGTCAAATTTTGAAGACTCACCCATAACAACAGGCCAAACAGGGTCTGTCTGATACGAGAAGACACTTTCAGGGTATAGCTTATCAGAACAGCTTCATATAGACCATACACGGTTGCTATAATCACTGTACAGTTTGGCACTCATTGTTATCCCTTGAACAAGCGATACATCAACGGACAGCAACTATCGTTAAACAGATACACAGTGACTATCCATCTATATTTATCACTTGAAGTACAGCTTCTTTACGTCTTCGACTCTCACATTCATCTCACAACACTGTTCACTTGTTGAATATGGTGTCGGCTACAAAGTATTTCAGGTACTACAAGGCAAGATTCCAGATGTCTTCGGCAAGAGCCAGACTTAGAGCATATCTTGCAGTTGCCTTGGCCGTTGGAATCATTGTGTTCCTTTCTTTATCTCCAGCTAAGGAGCTAGAGTCAAAGATAGTAACATCCAATTATACAACATGGTTGAAGGAGATTCCGTTCGGTGCATCAGCCAAAGACCAGAGCAAAATAACGGCCGATTTACAACTATTGGACATGAAAAATGTCAAGATCAACTTCTTCAAATCCATCTTCCAAAAGTTGGAAGCCAACAGACCTCCAGTTAGAATTGACAACTTCCAATTTGATGCCTCTTATTTGAACGAGGAAGGACTTTTATCAGCCAGTCATTTGGCCAAAGCTGGCCAATTCACACACGAGTTTGTGGAAGCTATTAGCAAGTCACATGCTAACTTTGTCAAGGAGATGCCAGAATACGAACCTGACCTGTTGCAATACAAAGGTAACGGTGTCATCATTCTAGGTGGTGGTGAGAAGACATGGTTGGCACTACTATCCACCAGAACGTTCCGTAGGATGGGTGGCCTATTGCCAATTGAGGTCATGCTACCAAGAATCTCGGATTACAACAAGGACAGAGAAATTTGTGATAAGTATTTGCCACAGTTGAACGCCAAGTGTGTTGTCTTCACGGATCAGTTGGGTATCTCTGAAGGAAACGAAGAACAACTATTTTTCAACGATTTCAATCTTCATGATGAATCTTTATACAGATCTTTGGCTATATTGACCTGCAACTTCGAAAATGTTCTTCTCTTAGAATCTGACAATTTATTGGTCAAGCCTTTGGATGATACCGTGTTCACTTCAGAACCTTTCAAATCCAATGGGCTGATCCTTTGGCCTGATTTCTGGGCCAGATACACGTCTCCTTTCTTCTACTCCGTCAGTGGAGCCCAAGTTGAAAACACCCGTGTTCGTGATGGTCTTGTCGAATTGCCTGAGTCAAAATACATCAGCACTCAAAAGGCAGATACAATGTTTGCTCTACACGATAGAAAAGGAGCAATTCCTGGTCCAACCAATGACTCCGGAGAGATCATGATTGACAAGAGAACACACTGGAAGACTTTGCTACTTGCCATCTATTACAACTTATACGGTCACGGCTACTTCTATCCATTGCTGACACAGGCTCATCATTCTGGCGAAAAGGAATCGTATGCTGCAGCAGCTACCGCTTTGAAGCTCAACTACTACCAGGTAAAGAAACCAACCGAGGCTAATGGATTTTTCTATAACAACGAGTTCCGTGGCGTTGGTATGTTGGAGTTTGACCCTGTCGTCGACTATTACTCGTACAACGGGTTCATTGAGAAGTACTCCGAGACGAACCCGGACAAAGTGACATCGGCTGATTTGCTCAAGTACCTCAGCGACTCCCCAGAGAGACGCTCAGCACTGTTCTTCAAGGTTAACTATCCAAGATTGTTACCAATAGAGTTGATGGAGGATAGATTCATCGTCAAGGAGAATGGTGACAGAATAAAGATGTTTGGTGATACAGAGAACTTCCCAAGTAACTTGGAAATTGACCTGTGGAAGATCATGAACGATTACATCTGTCATTATGGACTACACTGCTCCTACTTGGACAGCCATTTCCCGACCGAAAAGAAGGGTAAGGAGGAGAAGAGGGATGCATTCTGTAACGGCGGCATGAAGCAGCACTTGTTATGGCTTGCTGGTGGAAATTAATCAGGCTGGTTCAATTACAAGTCAACCATCAATAACAACAACAAAAAACAAAAAACAAACACCAAGACATTCTGTCGTTCAGCAAATCTCCTTTGCATTGCATCTTTCCTTGTTTTGCTTCTCACTCCACTGTATGTGTCTCAAAATTTTATCCTTTCACTTCATCTCTTTTTTTAATATGCTCTGGTTCTTACCATGGTTCCTAGTCTCTCCTTTTCTTCCGCCTTATTTGCATCAGCAAGGGCACTGTTGCAATTCCTTCGGGCTTAATTTTCCTATATTTATTTAGAATTCCAAGATTTATCTATTATCAACTCAGCCGTCCTGTAACTCACGCGGTGGCATAATATCCTAGTGGTATGGCTTTAATGCTACATGCGGGGCAATGTCTCTAAAGGAAAAGTTTCGAAAATAGGAACGGCTTCTATGTGGATACAGACAGAGTTCTCCGCTGTTGCAACGAAGCTGTTCTCTTGTTTCACAAATTGATCAAGATTACATCATTGATCTCTACAAGTCACAGGGTCATCTCTGTGCAACTTCACCACAGGCCAATTATGGAGGTTGAAAAAAAGATATTTGCTTGGCTGTGCGACAGACACGGCACGGCACGGCATTTTCAGGCCAATTCCTCGCAATTTTGTCGTTGAGAAAAAGAAAGAAAGAAAGATGGATGCGTTTACACGCTTGAACCGAAGGCAAATTGAACGGTAACCTTGCGCAATAGTGAAATTTTGTACTAAATGACTGGTTACTTAGGACTCAAGCTCTCTAGTGTCAAACAGGCTCCAGTATGCCCCCGTAGCAGAGACAACCCGGCAGCCTGACGGCTTCCCGATTTCACTCGTGCGGAGTGCGCAGGAGCCCAACCGGAACAATGCACTGTTTATTGTCCCTGAGAGATGCACCGTTTGAAGAAAAAGCATTCTCGATCAAAAGAAAAAAAAATTTGAAGCCATAATGGCACATCGACTCAAGAGGCACTACGACTTTTGACGAAAGGGCTCATCACACACAGCTTCGATTCCAGATACGCCTTTCTTTTCCCATAAGAGAACGTCTTGTAAAATCGATTGAAATCTTAGATGAAAGGCTGTTGAATTTGCCTCTGACTGTCCCATCTTCCCCGTAAAGGCCTATCTTCTCTATAAATAAAGCTCTTTACATCCGAAAACTCCTTCACGACCAAAAAAAACAACAGAACAAGACAAAATCTAGAACCATACATTGAATGACCACATTTGAACTCAACAGGACAGCCCCACAAGATGCCCTTTCAAGTTCAACTGATCCGAACCAACAGGATTGCAATGATGATAATATGAACAACAACGCTCCAAATGAGTTCTTGATCACCCAACAGCAAAAGGTTGAAGAGCATAGCCAAAAGTTATCCCCATTACCATACGAGCTTCTCGACAAGATTTTACGTTACACATACTTCAATGACATTGAAAAAGTCTACTCGATCAATTCGAACGTGAAGAGCTTTGGAAAGACCGTTGGTCTCGTTAACAGTGAATTCTATCTTTTGAGCTTGAAATATCTTTACAAGTATGCCAACTTTACAAGGTCCACATCTTTCGACAAATTTTTGAAGAATCTTCAAAATAACCCATACTTGGGAAACTACGTGCAATTCTTGGATTTCTCTGAATTTACCTCCATCGGTTTGGGAAGGACTGCTCAAATGATGATGGACATCCAAATGGTTACAGAGGCAACCATCTTTGAATGTCTCCTATACACCCCAAATCTCAAAGAATTTTTAGCGAGTGAAAGTATTGAGAATGATTTAAACAGCGAAATTGTCAAATACCTCTTCAATCATCTACCAATGCTAGAAAGCTTGGATTTTTGCGGTTCTAGTGGCAACAAGTTTGCGGAAAGTTTCCACAACTTAACCATCAATGACAATTACTCAATGAAAAAACTCTCTTTCCATGACTGTACCGACTTGAGTGCCGAAACTTTCTCTAGGATTCTTTCAAAGATGAATTGTCTCGAAAGGCTCGACTTGCTGCATACCCAGGTCACCAGCAAAATGTTGACAGAACATCTAAATCCTAATGCCAGGCTCACACATCTATCATTGGCAAGATGCTCACGCTTGGGAGCAACCAGAGACTTGATTGACTTTTTAACGAAACACCCAGCAGTGAATCATGGTACTCTCAGGTGGCTCAACCTTCAAGTTGATACCAATATAGAGTCTCCATTCAACGAGCACACCTTATCGTTCCTATTCAGAAACCTTGTTGCTCCACAGCTCAGATATTTGAATTTGAGCGGCAGTGAAGTTCAGCTCAAGCATTTGACCCTCATCCTTGAAAAGTATCCACAGCTAGAAAGTTTGGTCCTTTCACATTCTCAGATATCAGTGGATGAACTAATTCAATTTTTGTCCAACACTAGAACATTGAAATTCATCGATTTGATGGGAAACAAAAACATCACCAGATGGACTCTAGATAACTATAAACTATTGACTTGTTGTCCGACATTAGAAGCAATCGAGGTGGACTACAAAGTGTGTGAAGTGTTAGATGATACTAGCAAGAAGCTGAGGATATTCAACACGCGCACGAATAATGTGGAAATATGGAAGAGTTTCAACAATAGTGGACAGGGCAGAAGAGCATGGATTTTCAAGTTGAACGATGAACAGCTGAAGAAAGAATTGAACGGACAATCATTAAATTTCAACAATAACATCATTTACTTCGACATCAACACCGGTGAAAAGATTTTCCAAAAGATAAAATTCCCATCGTTTTTGAAGTATGCATCTAGAAAGATCAACTGTTCGAAAGGTTTGTTCAAGAGTCTTCAACTGTCAGATAAGGAAGAACCTGCTTCATCAGCATCAACGGCAAATACCAATCCAACAAACGGCAGTGGTGTGTTCACCTTACCTAATCTTAACGAGAGTTCAGTCAACCTAACAACTCCACTGGCACCACTTCCAGAAACGGCTTCACAGCTGCAGCTACAACATCTCAACGAAGAGAAAGACGAAAACATGGAAGAGCCTGAGTTTGAAGAGTGTGACCCTGTGGCTGCACGCTACGATACTTTCCCTTCAGAGTTTTCAGAAAGAGGTATTTACAAATACTACTCGTTGAACAAATAAACTCTACTAATAATTCTTTGCATTATCAATTCCGATGTTCTTTTCTTGCTTTCTTTACCTTTATGTATATTACCAATGTTCTTTAATGACTACAAACTTTCGCATCTTACTCCTGGAGTTTACGTAAATGATTATTTCACTCGTAAGTTAATTGCAGCCTCAAACCATTTATAACTAAACATGGTTAGAGTGATGGAAAGTCATTTTTGTGATTTTGAAATGAGAGGTTGATGGTGGAGAGAGAAATATTAGGCTGTGCATGTGCATAGACCTTGAAAAATTTATGCACGGTGAAAAATATATATCTATATACTGAAAAATTTCAGAATTCATATTAGCAAGATAAAGTTGAGCTGATAAATATATCATTACTAACCTCCAAAAATATCATAATAGGTATTTACTTAACGGCCAGTAATATTGAAGACAATCAGAATGTCAGCTAGACGTCCAAAGTTTTCAAAATCGCAAATAGTGGAGGACGACTCCGACTACGAGAATCAACTTGATTCGCTTCTCAGACAGCAAAAGACAAAGGGAAGGGGCAAGACGAAAAGTAGTTCCAAATCAAGGGACGAAAGCAGCGATGACAGTAGTGATGAAGATGACGAGTTAAAGACGCTATCCTTCGGAGCATTGAGCACGGCACAGAAGAAAATAGATGAGATGGACAGGCTCAAGAGGAAGAACAAGCTTAGATCTGGCCAAACGTCGGACTCAGACTCAGACTCAGACGATGAAGCACCTTCAGAGGACAACGCAAACTATAACTCCGATGAGGATGAGGATGAAGAGGAAGGAGGGTTTTTTGAAGAGGATAGATCATCAAGAAGGTCACAGCAGCAGAACGGCCTGCACAAGAAGAAGAACAAACACGCACCATCGGAATCGTCCATTCATAAAAAAGCACCAAAGTACCGTGAGATACCAGGCCTACTGGAAAACACCAAGTACGCCTATACAAAGCATAAGGATATTAGATTTGATGCTGCCTTTGGTAAGATCAACGAGTCAGAAGTGCGTAAGAACTATTTGTTTTTGGATGACTATAGGAAATCCGAGATAAATACGATGGAAAGAACGTTGAAAGATCCAAAGGTTAAGAACCAACTTGCCGAAGGTGACAGAGAAGACATTGAGTATGAGATTAAGAGTACCAAGTCTAGACTACAGGCTTTGCAAAACAGGGATTTGGAGAAGGCTGCCGTGAGGAAGTACAAGAAGGAGACCGGAAGGGAGTTTGTCAAGAGAGGCGAGAAGAGGAAGTTGATTCAAGTCGCAAGGTTTGAAGGTATGAAGGGTAAGCAGAGAGAGAAGGTTATGGAAAGAAAGAGAAAGAAGAAGTTGGGTAAGGAGATGAGAATGTTGGAGTTCAACGGTGAGAGGTGATGCACCGATACTGTTTTACGGGTTTTTGTACAAAGGTTAGTTCATATATGTAGTTTCTATAGAAGATACTAAAGAAATTATGTCGGTATTTATCCTAGTGGAATAATAAGCAGGATGTCTAGTATTCAGAGAATGGAAGAGGTTGGAAAAAGAGAAGAAGAAGAAAAAGAGGGTTGAAACTGGAAGGAAGGCAAAAAAACAAGGCTATACGAAGAAAAGAGGAAGGAGAAAAAAACAACAACAACAACAACAGGGAAATGCATGGTTTGTGTGGGCTGGTGCTGGCTGGATATGCAAGAATCACTGTTTTTCAATTCTTCAATGTTCCAAAATAGTCAAGTTACCAGTGACGACAACGTTCTCCAAGATGGAACCGTTTGGAATGTCAATCTTTTGGCCTTCTGAACAGACAATGATAACGGTACCTTTCAACTGAACACCCTTACCGATAAAGACGTTACCGGTGACGGTCAAATGGTCCAACTCCATGATCTTTGGCATGTGTGGGATTCTCTGTTGGAAGTTAGACACCTTTTTGAAGTGAGAACCAAGCTTGATCAATGGAGCACCGCCGAATCTCATCGAGTCGAGTCTCAAGGCGCCATGCTGTAGATCAAACAGATCGGACTTGACTAGCAATAGGTCCGAACAGGTCTTCACCGGCAAGAATCTTGATCTTGGAACAACGACACCGTGTGCATGCTTGAAATGTCTGATGGCAGCACCAACGGCGGTTTCCAACTGCAAGACTTGCATCTCAGAGTTACCGACAGAGATTGACTTTGAGTTTGGAATGATTTCCATCTGTAGGGCGTTGGCCTCCACCAACTTCTTGATTGCCTTTAGGTTGATCCACAAGTTGTTGGTGTTGAAGTTTGTGAACTTCTTGATCGACTTGAACTCTTCGACATGATCCTTTGGAACTTGGGCAATCTCCAATAGTCTGACTTGGCCATCATAGTTGATCAAGGTACCACCTTTAACGTCTGCTCTGGTCTTGTCGGTCAACTCCATGATGTATTCGGCACCTGTTTCAATCATATGGTTCAAGATCTTGGTATCGACAGTGGCACCCAAGTTGTCACCGTTCGACACGAAAAGAATCTCCTTGCCTTGTTCCAACAAGAGGTCCAACTCTCCAGAAGAGACCAAGGATTCGAACAAGTCACCATGTCCTGGTGGATACCAAGCATCAACGTTGTCGTTCATTGTTTGAGGAACAGGCAATAGAGAATCCTTGAAGATTCTAGGGTATCTTGATTGGTTGAAAGTCTTGATTCTGATTCTGTGGCCTTGGTACTTTCTAACAATGAGTTGGGTATCATCGTTGGTGTTGAAGGAGTTCATGAGTAACAATGGAACGTCCGTATCGTAGGTTCTGTTTAGGTGCTCAATCTGCCTGACGGATAGATCCAAGAAGGATTGACCATCTCTGACTTCAATGACCGATTTTGGACCAACACAACCCATGGAGGTACCCAACCCACCGTTCAACTTCAAAACAGCAAGTTTGGACAAGTTTTCGTTGCTGTCGTTAGCCAACGTCTTGTATGCGACAACTTCATCTGGTGTTGGAGATCTGATTCTTTCCCAGTCCAAGGTGGTACCGGAGGCCTTATCAGCCAAGTATCTTCTGAACAAGGAGAAGAAAGAATCCATCTCGTTTTCAAACTTTGATTGAACGGTGGAATCTGTGACTTCGTCGATCATCTTGTTCAAGGAGTTTCTCATCTGAGAAGCAGCAACGTTTGTTGAGGTGTTCTCAAATGCATAGGTGGATTGTGACTTGGCGTGTTTGCTCATCTTGACTGATTGACTTGATTTGTAGTTGAAGGTTTATATTGTTGTATTTGTCCTTAAAGAGAAGAAGGTATCAGCTTTGAATGAAAGGGAGAGTGATGCCAAGAACTGAAGCAAAGAAAAGGCGAATATCTGTTGATTATTTTTCTTCTTTAGAAAAGAATGTGGGTTGGTTCAAAGGGGAAGACGAGCAAGCAAGCAAACTCGAGGTTGTTAAGGAGGTTGATTAGAACAACTGTTGCCCAACAACAACAGGTGAGGATGCCAACATCGCGATCTAGGCAGTTCCACTGTTTGTGTTGTTGCGAGTTCGTGTTTGTTTGTTTGTTTGTGGCCTGCGTGCGGGCTGCTGATGGCTGTTCCCGCGGGGGTGTTCCCCGGTGGGTGTTCTTCCCCGGTGGCCGCCTGCTGTGCTGTGCTGTGCTGTGCTGTGCTGCCCCACGGCACCTGAAATTCTCTTCTGGCTCTGCTGGCCGGTGCCCGACAAAGAGGCTGCCTCACCGGGCTGCTGCCAAAGCATCGACCGGCATTCCACCCCGCTGCTGTGGTTGTCCGATCGGGTAGTTGTCCCTTCTTCTGCTTCCGTCACCAGACTGACCCCAGGGCCCAACTTCACAGTCTTCTTGGCTGCCTTATTACTTTCCGGGGAAGACTGAATGAAAGCTAATGATGCTCTAGGCAGCCGAGTTGCTGGCTTCCGTTGCTATTGTATCGGCATATTGATCAACTGATTCCTACAATTCTATACATCCTGCCACCGTCCAGACCAAGTGGTTTCGTGTTCCTGCTTCTGGTTGTTTCTCTTTGATATAACACTACACAAGCCAACGATTGATCATACATCCAAAAACAACAGGACAGCGTCTTGGAAGTAGCATCGAGTGACATCCAAAGAGCAAGCAAGCTGACGATGCAAGGGTCAGAACAGTTTGCGGGGGAACAAAATTTCCGGAGATTCTTCGCCTGCTGCCGCCACGTATAGATAATCCGGGAGGGGTACCAACCACCCTTTCTCTCGCTCGCTTTCACTTGCTTTTGAACAATTTGTTCCTTTGAGTGTGAATGTGGGGAGAAGGGGGTTCTTTCAATCAAACCACAATACTTCAGATGATTGTTAAGGTGTCAAGGTGATCACCGCCCATCAAAAATTTCGAAGAATGGGTTGTTCTCCGGGAGAGGAGAGGGGAAGAACACCCTGAAGACTAGATTTTTTTCTCTTCGAGAGGCATTGCTCAACCGGTTAGTTAGATCAATGCCTTGGGTTTAATGACCGCTGAAATGTGACCTCTAATGCCTTTGCAGGCGAGTAGAAAGGCTAGAGATGGAGGTTGTATTCTGATCTCTCAAGTGCGAAGTTCAATTCCATCCGTAGACAACTCTCTCTCTCTCTCTCTCTCTAACAAAAACCGTTACTATTGTATGACTGACTACACAACAGATTATAGATAGTGGCAAGTAGTTGCAACATCCTGTTACCATCACCATAAGCGGCACATTGAACAACCAGTTATTGCCTCTCGCGCTAAAGATCTCAAATGTCCAAATGGGGTAATCAGGGCATCGAGCGAGGCCTTAAATTTTTCACTCTCTATTGATGCACGTTTGTTTTGAAATTTTTCACCGTCAAAAAAACCCCTCTACTAGTGTGCTGCTTGCTTCCTTTCTTTTTTTTTTTCCTCTCTCACGGAAGTATCAACAAGAGGCCCTACAAACCGTACGCATGTAGGTATGTGTTGTTGGACACTGATGGGATGTTTGAATGAAAAAAGGTTCAGGAATTGAAACTGCCAGGCGTATGCGCCCGGAGTTGACGAACGAACCCACTCAAAGACCTCGGAGAAGTCATTAAAGGCAGAGGTTCAACAGTTCATCCATCTAGTGTAGACCCTATGGAAAGAAAGACAAAGTATAGAGGTACCATCGTGGAATAGAGAGATTGTAGGTGCTATTGATGGGTTATCAAACAGTCAAACGGTGACACGCCCTGGAGAATGGCATTGCAACTTTATGCTTATACGAGTTTACCACATTTTATCTCCAGGAGAAAATGGAGATGCATCAAGATAGACCCCCCATTTATCCTTGTAGGGTTGTTGTAAAATGTCTCAATCTTGAGAAGAACCTGTAGCAACTGGACTGAGATGTTTGTTTGTCTAGCTGATTCAATGTTTCAAAGGCCACCGTGACCTATCAAGATGTGACCAACTTTCAGTTTGGTAGTAAATCTGGTGCTTTTCGATGGATTCAAATTTCTGTAGCTTTCCAGTTTGTTATTATCAGGAGGCGATAAGTACAAAGAAGAGTCAACAGCCATCTCGGGAGTTGGATTCCATCAGCGATGAGGTTCATCGCCTAAGAGAGCAACATGGAGGAAGAACCAATTTCTCATTCCACTACCACAGGTGCGCCCTGTCACTTTTTTGCCGCATGTCTCTCTTCCTCTTTTGAGAGTGTTTCTCCAACGCGCCGAGCCACAATCCTCTGGTCGTTGGCTGGACAGACTCTGCTTGGAGAAACGTTTGGATTGGATTGGTTTGCCGTATGACAGTGTGGAGTTGGGCTATGGCTTCTTCCTGTTGCAAAACTGTAGGTTGAGGATGGTCGATACGACAGAGTTGGCCAGCAGCAAGTAACAATGTACCCAGTGCAAACAGTAGACGCAAAGTCGATTCAGCTCTCCCTTTTTCTTCGTATTCATAATGTTGGCGTGGCAGCAGTCGTTGATGTTGATCATGATGCCTCCTCCTTTCACCCATCTTACTGGCGGCTTCTGCTGCCCAGAAAGTTCTCCATCGAAAGAGTAGCCGCCTATATCCAGAACTGCACTTACACTTTTCCCCGGTGCTACTCCCTGCAGACCTGTATTAGCAGGACCATAATCTGGTAGTGCCCCATGCGCCGCACCGTCTCCCCTACTTCCATTCTACTGCTACACACCACGAGCATACACGTTAGATCCCTTTTTAAAACATGATACGTTCCTTTTGATAAAGCCTTTTCTCATTAAACAGAAACTTTGTTCTTATATAAATAACAGAGCTGCCCCCATGCCATAAAAGGAGACCAATATCTACCCTATTCTAACACTCGTCTTGGTTCAATGAACGGACTTTGATCATTCCAAGTTTTCGTTTCCCCCCGCAAGTGAAAACTACTTTAGACTTAACTCTTTGTGATCCCCCACAAAGAACCACACCCACACAATACCAGCCCAATATGCTACACGCTCAAGACCGTTTGGCCAATTTGACCATTCACAACAACTTCAGCGCTTCCTCTTTCCAGGATGTTGACAACTCTGACCTCGAAGGCTCAGGCTATCATCCAACTGCCTTCAAGGGAAAAGAAGAACAGATGTCCCTTGTCATGGATGCTCTAGATGCCACAGGTTTTATTCCAGAGGCAATGATTGAACCTGAAACTAAATGGTTCTATGAGAACTTGGGTATCGAAGATACCTATTTTGCCTCCGAATCCGTCGATGCCATCGTCTCCCACATCTTGGCCTTGTACTCGGCCAAGGTTGATGCCTTTGCAAGAGGCTTGACAGATAAACCATTCTTGCATCACAGAAGAGAATCAGAAGAACATGCTGTTTACTTTGATGCTGGTGACTCCGAAGAGTTTGAGCATGAGATCGATGACAAATACCTGGATATCAATCCTGACTCTGGGGTTGCATACAGAATGGAATCGTTCAACTCTGTCTTGCCCTCCGGAGATGCCGTCAAATGCCAGTTCGTCTACAAGTGTGTCTTCCCAGAGCAATCAACATTTGATGCTGACGCTACACCAACCATCGAATCCATTGGTGACAAGACCTTCTTGGCAACTGCCACTCCTCATACCCAACGTCTATACAGCGAGGTTTTGAAAGAGCTCTACAAGACAGAAGGCCCAATCATCAAACATTTTACTGTGGCTTCCACCGGTGAACAGAGAATCATTATTGGTTACCACAGAAACAGCTCTCCACGTTACAACTCTGCTCTAACAACATTGGCCAAGTACTACAACGTTCACTTGAAGAGAAAGTATGTCGAGAACTTCTCCAACGGATTCTCCATCATATCCATGTACATCGAGCAGTCAGACTCTGTCAGTCCAGAGATGGCCATCTACCAGATCACAAAGGAAGCATCGTTGCTATACTGCATTCCAAACAACATGTTCCACGATAGTTTCTCCTCTGGTGCCATGTCCATCCAGGAATCCATCTATGCCCACTGTGGTGTCATCTTTGTCACACATTTCTTGAACAGGTTGGGTCCTGAGTTCACCTCCTTGAAACAGTTGTTATCTCCTTCGAGCTCTCCACAGCATGCCGAGTTGATCAGCAAGCTAAAAAACAGACTAACTTCAGAGACTTATACCCTATCGTACATCGCCGAATGCTTCCAGGCTAACAAGGAATTGATCAGTCAATTGTACCGTCATTTTGTCGACACTCACTATATCACCTCTACGATGGAAAGAACCCTTTCCTACCAGAGAATCTCACAGATCCATCCAATAAGTACCGATGAAGAGTTTGAGAAGCTGCTTAACAGATCCTGTGGTACAAATGAAGGTTTCATGCTAGTCCTAAGAGCCTTGTACTCTTTCAACAAGAGCATCTTGAAGACTAACTTCTTTGTCACTTCAAAGATCGCCCTTTCGTTTAGACTGGATCCATCGTTCTTACCACCGTCCGAATATCCAAACACTCCTTATGGTATGTTCTTTGTTGTTGGTTCCGACTTTAGAGGTTTCCACATCAGATTTAGAGATGTTGCAAGAGGTGGTATCAGAATCGTCAAGTCAAGATCCGTCGACAACTATCTCGTCAACATGAGAACGATGTTTGATGAGAATTACAACTTGGCCAGTACCCAACAGAAGAAGAACAAGGATATTCCAGAAGGTGGATCCAAGGGTGTCATTCTCTTGAACCCTGGAGCTGCCCAAAACAGACCAAAGGCTTCATTTACAAAATATATCGATTCATTGTTGGATCTAATGATCAAAGATACCGCCAAGGAGCAAATCGTTGATCTGTACAACAAACCAGAGATGTTGTTCATGGGTCCTGACGAAAACACTGCTGGTTATGTCGACTGGGCAACGCTTCATGCCAGAAGTCGTGGTGCTGCTTTGGGATTCCCATGGAAGGCCTTCTTTACAGGTAAGTCTCCATCGCTTGGTGGCATTCCTCATGATGAGTATGGTATGACTACCCTTTCCGTTAGGGCATTCACCGAGAAGATCTATGAAAAGTTGGCCATCACCGATCTCAACACCATTACAAAGTTACAGATGGCTGGTGGTGATGGAGATTTGGGATCCAACGAGATCAAACTTTCAAAGGAGGAGAAGTATGTCGGTATCGTTGATGGTGCCGGTGTCATTGTTGATGAGGATGGTATCGACAAGCAAGAGTTGATCAGACTCGCCACCGAGAGAAAGGGTAACGATCACTTTGATAGAAGCAAGCTTGGAAGTAAAGGTTACATCGTCATGGTGGATGATGTTGATGTCACTTTGCCCAACGGTAAGGTCATTGCAAGTGGTTTGACATTCAGAAACAACTTCCATTTGACTTTGCAAGAGAACTATCCACCAAACTTTATCAAGTTGTTTGTTCCATGTGGTGGTAGACCAAACTCTCTTGATGCCAACAATGTTCAATCTTTGATCGATCAAAAGACTGGGAAATCCATCATTCCATTCATTGTTGAAGGTGCCAACTTGTTCATCACTCAACCTGCCAAGTTGATTCTGGAAAAAGCTGGAGCCATTGTCTTCAAGGATGCCTCAACGAACAAAGGTGGTGTCACCTCGAGCTCTTTGGAAGTGTTAGCTGCACTTTCGTTTGACGATTCAAGCTTTTTGAAGCACATGTGTGTTGACGAATCCACCAAGACTGTTCCCGAATTTTACAAGACCTATGTCAAGGAGGTTCAACAGATTGTTGTCAGAAATGCAAAGAGTGAGTTTGAAATGTTGTGGGAGTTGAAATCGCAGACCGGCAAACCGTTCAGCATTTTGAGTGATGAGTTGTCCGTTGCCATCAACAAGCTTGGAGATGAATTGGCCTCATCGAAGGAGCTTTGGGATGATGATATCAAGTTCAGAAACGATGTCTTGATGGATGCCTTGCCAAAGCTGTTACTTGAAGAGATTGGTATTGAAAACATCTTGAACAGGGTTCCAACTGCCTATTTGAGAGCTATCTTTGCCACCAGATTGGCGTCCGAGTTTGTCTACACCAGGGGTATCGATACAAACCCTGCAAAGTTCCTAGAGTTTATCTCATCTTTGAAGAGAAGATACATCTGAGTCTTTTGGTATAAGTTGTGTTGTTTTGCGTTTTAAATCGTTGGTATATGGTAAAATCTTAGTTTCCAATTCTAAGTTTTGTCCTTATTGCCTTCCCAGTTCGATAGTTTGTGTTTCTTTTCCCCTCCCCAGTTTTATAATCAAATCATATTTATGTTTTCCATTCGACAAACAACAACAGACGGTATAAATCTATAATTCAAGTATTGGTAGGTTGTTGTTCGAGTTCATTCTCCAACCTTCGATTTGCCTCGTGTTCAACCATGTTGATCTCCATTATTCTGGAACCTATGGAATCAGCCATGAATGCAGCAACAAAAGTTGATATTCCAATGTACAGTTTCCATCTCAAAGGTATGCTGAGATACCGCGTCAGTAGGGAGGTCTGTCTTGTATCTGGTCTTCTCTTTGGATGTTGGTTTGTCTTCACCGTCATTGTCTTTTGCAAGGAGTACGATTGCCCTCCTTTCCTCTATATTCAATCTTTTTGATGTCAATTGGATCGATCAATCTTGGTTGAATTGTGATTGGAGATGGGAAAAAGCCATTGGTCTCTTCTGTTGGGATCTGATGGTGGGGTAGTTGAAGTGGAGGGACAACTAAAAGGTGCAGAGATGTATTAATGTAAAGCCGCCTTCGGATGTGCATCACGTCAAAATCACACGACGAACCCCGGATTGGATGGAGATTGGATGGTTCTAGAGTAAAGAAGAGAGGATCAGCAGCAATCGAATTGAGCTGAAACAGATCTAGAGAAAAGCACTTTTACTGATGAGACTCAATTGAGGTGATTCAATTGAGGTGATTCAATTGTGATAGAGGAATGATGTGAGGGGAAAGAGGTTGGCTTGAAGAGCAAGACACTACACTCTTTCAAGAGACGATTCATAGTTGTATTCTAAATTCATTATCGTATAAAGGGATTCGTTAAAAAGTAGTAAAATTCATAAAGGGTAAAGCAATCCAAATTCAACACCTGGAAGTAAGTGGATGCTTTGGTATAAGCATATCAAGCCCATATATCATGCTGCTGGCAGATTGATTGGATTCATTCCTCAGCCACAACCTCTGCATTTTGGTTTTGCACCTTGGAAAACTTCTTTTCGTTCAACGAATGGTTGGAGCCCCTTCTTTCCTTGTTGAAGACAGGTGGCACTTCACCAGAGTTGATCAAGTCTTCCAGCTCGTCACCGTCTTTACCCCAGTTTCCCTTACCGAAACCGTCCTTCTTCACATGGTTTGGAGCTTCGCCGTAGTGACCATTGTGGGTGAAGAATCTTGGCTCGCTGTTTGAGCCTTTGTCGTTCCATTTTTGAGTTCTAGCCATTGTGGATGTAATTGGAAGAATGTAGTTATTTGTGGTTGTAGTTGCTGTAGTTGTACTTGTTATCGATCTATGAGATGTACTCTACAGATTGAGTAGTATTAAGTTGGGTTTGAGTATTGTTTTGTTTTCAATTGAAGAGAAGAGGAAAGTAAAGGAAGAGAAGAAGACAACTACGACAATGCTAGAAGAAAGTAGGAAATAGGGGAAGTATTTATAGACATTCAAAGAAAAGGACAGCAGGTTTGGTCTAGTAAGATAGAGATGGCTGCCATTAGTGAAGTGAGCACACCACTGAGAGTGACCATTATTGGTGGAGGCAATGTGTCACCACTTTCCAGAAGGTTTTCCCCGGTGGAGACGGAAGTGCACCGGGCAGCTACCGGGCAGCCACCGGGCAGCCGCCGCACAGCGGTAGAGGCGCATGATCGCCCCTTGCCGCACGGGGAAGCAAGACGGAGTGGACGTCATTCCGTCTTGCTGCCTGTGTTGCTGTTGTGGATCTGAACCACAACAAGCGACAATCGTCATACTCCCGTGCTTTTGATGTCACATCTGCATCAGTATTGTTGTTACAATTGAACAGAGATTGATGGTAGAATACATGCAACACAGTCAGCCAGTCGATAGGTGAGTCATTAGGAGACCAGAACGGACGTTCATGCTTAGTATCCAATCTATCTGCAACTACTCAGACATATTTAGATGAAACACGGTGAAACTTGAGAACAAATCTCAATCTTCACCCAGATGTACGTAAGGTCCTCCCTGGTTGGAAAGGCTGTTTGAAATGACAGATCTTGGCTACTTGCCGTTGGAATTGTCATTGAACTACAGCCAATCTAGCCACAATACGTCACTGCAGACTTTTAGATCAATTGAAACATGGCGTCTTCTGGCATTGATCAGGAAAGTGTCTATGAGTCTACAGTAATGATACACAAACCGTAGCTACTTTTCAACAGTCCATTCATCTGTGAAAAGTACCAGCCAAATGGTTGGAATTCCAGTTCAAAGATCCATATCTGGAGCAGCAGCTGCAACATCTGCACAGCCTTTATCACGTGCATCCGGTTGAATAAAAAACTGCTTGTGCTCCCTTCTTCTGTACTCCTTTGTCTCCCCTATTCCTATAAACATTAAGAATACCTTCTTTTGCTGGCTCATGATCTAGAATATACAACCCTGGTTGCAAAACTTCAGTTGGAATAAATATTAGCAACTTTCAAAGCTGCATTACATCCCACCCGTTATATTTCTTCTCGCCTTAGACGTACATACACCAATAACAATTACAAAAAATGATGCAAAGGAGGGAACACCCAGAGATTAAAGGATTGGACATCCTATCAGCACCTTCACACAGCTCAAGGCTTTTTGAAAGCACTAGTCAAACTGTCTCGGATAGTAGAGACTGTGCAATAACAACAGCAAACGAACTCACACGCCAATTTGATCTATCTGTCAAACTTCCTTCAACCTTGTCAGCAAATGGAACGGATACTGGAGCAACTACAGGCACTCTTTCGAACGGTATTCCGAAAACATACTTTGAAGAGCAAAATGACAACAAAACAATCACACAGAGTATCTCAGACCTTGAGACTTTTATCATGAAGCGTGAAGAGGATCCTCCTTCTGACATGGTTACCCCTCCCATTTTTGTAAAGGAATCCAAATGGCCACCCGACAACTCAATTTATCCTTCTTCTTTCAACACAAACAATTTGAACTGTTCTGACCACATTGAAACGTCTGTTTCACTTCCACCATCAATTGTCAATACAAATACAGCGGCTGCTGTAGCACCAAACATAGACGATGAATCCCCCACAGATTTGGCGGAAACACGAGGGAAAGCTCTATCCTCGCAGGAGATACAAGGTATCAAAATGCCTTCGCAGAGTACATTGGAAACCAGCATAAAGGCTGACATGGAAATCCCTGATCAATCATTATCTCCTTCTATCCATCACAGCGAAACATCCTTCAACAGAGTGGCAGGCACAATGTCAGGAACCGAAAATGATAGTCCGATATCACTCCTGTCCACAGAAAAGGCGTTACAGATGTACGGCAAAACGGCCAAGAACGTCAAGGCTCCAAAGGTACTCTTTACCTATGCACAAATACTGATCAAGAATGCATTATCTTTGAGCTCACAGGATGAGGAAGAAAGTAGAATCAGAAAAAAATATCTCAAGGAAGCACTAGACTGTCTCAAGAGGGCAAGCAAAGGAGGATACGTTGATGCCCAATACTTTCTTGGATATTCCTATTCCACTGGCCTATTTGAGCAGGTGGATCCATCAAAGGCGCTTGGTTATTTTGAAACTGCTGGAAGATTGAAGCATGCCGAAAGTGCACATCAAACAGCTATATGCTACAGCAAAGGTTGGGGATGTTCCCCGGATTCTCGAAAAGTTTTGAAGTTTCTTGAAATCGCAGCCTTGAACAATCATCCTGTAGCCATGATGAAGTATGGAATCTACTGTTTCCATGGATTAATGGGAGTTCATGATGATATCAACACCAAAAAACTGGGGATCAGCTGGTTGAAAAGAGCCACCGAAGTGGCAACGAGCCTTTCATGTGCTGCTCCCTTTGAGCTTGGATTGATCAACCTTAATGGATTTAGGGATATAGTGATCAAGGATACAAACTATGCCATCAAACTGTTCTTTCAAGCAGCCAATCTTGGACATGCAAGATCAGCTGCCATGCTGGGGGAGTTCTATGAGACTGGAGAGTTGGTCAAGTTCAACTCTGATCTATCCATTCATTATTACAACATTGCGGCAGCTTTGGGTGATTCTGAAGGAATGATTGGACTTTGTTCTTGGTATTTGGTGGGTACAGATCGCCTTGAAAAAGACTATGATGAAGCCTTTGCATGGGCTCTGAGAGCTTCTGAAGTTGGTTCTACAAAAGGTATGATGTCACTTGCTAGATTCTACAAGCTTGGCATTGGTTGCGAAAAGGATCTGGAAAGATCACAGTATTGGGCAGGAGAAGCCATCAGGTTAGAGTGATCGATTGATTGATTGACACCGCATGATTCATGATGGGTTTCGTCAATTTGTTGTACAAAAAAAAAGTTTATAGATAGACTTTCAAAAGGAGGAAGTAATGACGAGTTTTTGTCTATTTTCAGAAATAACTAAGCAAGAAAACAGGAAAGAAAAATGCTATATGACAGCATTATTGTACAAGTATGAGACTGATTCACCATTGTGCAACCTTCTAATTGCTTCTGCCAAGGTTGGACTGATATCGATAATCTCCAATTTTGAACATAGATCAACCATGTTTGAAAGTGGCATCGAGTTGGTACAAACTATCTTCTTCAAAGAGCTTGAATTCAACTTGACAATGGCCTCACCACTGAATATTCCATGCGTAACAATGGCAATCACATCGTTGGCACCCTTATCCAGCAACAAATCTGAAGCTTTGCATAAGGTTCCGCAAGTGTCTGCCATATCATCCACCAAGATGCACGTCTTCCCAGTAACATCACCAACCAAAACCATCTTGCTAACCTCGTTGGCCTTGGCTCTCTCCTTATGGATCAAGGCAAACTGAGTGTCTAGTTTCTCAGCCAAAGAGGCAACCCTCTTGGCTCCACCTGCATCCGGTGAAACAAACATGATGTCGTCCGATTTCAACGATTGCTTGATGTAGCTAAGTACCACAGGTTCGGCATACAGGTTATCCACAGGAATGTTGAAAAAACCTTGAATCTGAGAAGCATGCAAATCCATCGTTATGACATGGTTACAACCTGCAGTTGTCAACAGATTGGCAACAAGCTTGGCCGAAATTGCAACTCTACTCTTGTCCTTTCTATCCTGTCTTGCATATGGGAAGTTTGGAATCACTGCTGTCACTTTTCTTGCCGATGCAGATTTGCACGCATGAATCATGAGAAGAAGCTCCATCAAATAGTCGTTCAATTTCTCTGGTCCTCCGCATCCTGTTTGAATGATAAACACATCTTCGTCTCTGATGGATTCTTTGAGTAGAATTGCGGATTCCCTGTTGGAGAATTCAATGGCACTAACGTTGGAGATTGATAGGTTCAAGTTTCTCGATATCTGCTCGGCAAGTTCTAGATGTGAGTTTGCGGCGAGTAGCTTGATTGAATTTGGCTGTTTCTGGAAGGACATTATGGGAGAGTCTAACCAGTTTCCTGAATGTTGCTTCTACGTTGATCAATGATAGCTGATCGGTGCTTTCAAAAGGAAATGTTTGTTATTTGAATTAATTAGTTAATTGGTTGCAAAATTTGAGGTTTTCACATACTACCGCTGGCCGTTGCTGCATGTATACCTCATGCATGTTGATGCCGCCAGCCCGCCAATTGGGAGGTGAGCCTATGCTCTGTCTATACACGTTTGTTTCCTAACGTATCTATATCTTTGTGTAAACCACTCACAGACCACAGTACACTGTACACTGTACATCGTCTTGTATACCTCTGTATATCTCCAATTTGGTGAAACAATCACAAAGAGCGATTAATAGTATAGGTATGGCTTCGAAGCAGGCTTACAAGAGACTCACGAAGGAGTACAAGCAGATACAAGAGAATCCAGCCCCATTCATAGTCGCCAGGCCATCTGAATCGAACATACTGGAATGGCACTACATCATAAGCGGGCCCCCAGGAACACCATATGAGGATGGACAGTACCACGGAGTTGTGCTATTTCCAACTGAGTACCCATTCAGACCTCCTTCGATCAAGATGCTTACGCCTTCGGGAAGGTTCCAAATCAACACCAGAATATGTCTCTCGATGAGTGATTTCCACGAGGATCTTTGGAATCCTTCTTGGTCTGTTGCGACCATCATCAATGGATTGTTATCTTTCATGACTGGTACCGAACAAACGACCGGATCCATCAATACATCGGATGTGACAAAGAGAGATCTGGCGAGGAGGTCAAGACAGTACAACATCTCGGCGATGAACCCCAGATTCAAGGCCGTGTTTCCAGAGTATGTCGAGAAGAACAACAATGACATTTTGGAAAGAGACAGGAAGCTGAAGAACGAGAAGAAAGCACATGCAAAGCAGGATCTTGAAAAAAAGAATGCCGATGTTCCAACGTCGATCGAGAACATTGCTGATCCTGAGGATAGGATCAGAGCTGAATTTTTGAAGAGGCAGCAAGAAGAAGAGAGCCAAAAGAACGGTACTGCTGGTAACAAGAATGGTGGTGCTTTGAAGAGTTATCTGATGTACTTCGTCGTGCTACTGGCCGTTCTGGCTGGTATGAGTGGTAAGTTGATGAATCCAAGTACCGCCTAAGGGAATCAATCTCACTAAGTTCCTCACTGATGTCCACTTCTTGAACGCAGTTAACTCACTTGGCAATGTTCGGTTTTTTTGCCTCGTACGTTGTTGCCGTTGTTAGTGCTGTTGTCAGCCTTCACGCCCCCCGTTTTTACTGCTTCTTTCTCTTTGATTGTCACTCTTTTCTCATTCCCGTCACTCTTGAACCTCTTACGCGCAATATCCCTTTAGTTTTCACAAGCTATGGTAGTGTTCCACTTACACGGCTCCAAATTAAATGCTTCAAATTAGTAATTACCCAAGAAAGAAGGAAGAAAAACACTCGCAAAAAAATATATATAAACTTTTATGAAATACCCAAAAGAAAACAAACTCCAAATGAAATCGAACCGAGCGCAAACGGAATCGAATATGTAATGATACAATCTCAGGCTAAAGCCAGAAATACTTGACTATATCAAAGGACAAGCCGGTAGTTGAATCAGTGAACGTAATCATTCAACCATTTCAATGTACTCCACCAAATCGTCCTCGTCAAAGATGATCTGTACCATCAATGAACAGGAGGGACAAACTGCTATCTCTTCACCATCCTTCATATCTTCAAGTCCTATTTGAAATCGATCTCCGCATGGACATGGATACGTGAAGATTTGTTGTTCTGGATCAAAGGTGAAGTCTTCGATTTCTATCTGATCGTATATCGACAATTCTTCGGACATTGTCTTTCGGAGATTTGAGATTGTGTATGCTTTGTTCGCTCTCACCCTGCTTAGCTATAGGTGTTTCTGTATTTTGTCTGTTCTGGTTGTGTTTGATTGATTGAGTCTCGCGATTTGCCTTTCTTATAGAAATGGGAAGGGGAAGGAGGCCTGCTCTGTGGCTATGTTTCTGTACAGGTTAGTTAGCACAAACAATAAAGATGCTCTCCACCACGGATATCTGAGGTATTATCTGGCGTTTGATGTACCAACTGGTATAGTGAAGGTAGTCTGATTGATTGGGATGGTGTATCTTTATGTTTAAGATAGAAACTGGTCAAACTCCTACTATTCTACGGCTACGAAATTTTTCAAAGAGCAAAAAACTTAAATGTTAATCTAGTTTCGAGGCGGCGTCGAGTGCGGCTCGAATGTTTATCTGGGGATGGATGGATAAGCGATGAGCTTCCATCACAACCAGCTGGTTTTACAGACAGATGGGACAGTTGTTGGGTTTCTTTCGAGACATGGATGTAAAACCAGGCCGTCAACAATTCGATAGAAAGTTTGGGAATACTGAAAGAGAGAGCCAAAGAGAATATGGTAGTTCGTTTTCTCAGAGTTATTTTTCAAACTACCGAACATCATTGATCGATCGATCAATCAATCAACCAGGCTCTGAAAATGTATGCATTGCAAGGCAGGGCAATCAGGAAACTTGGATGGTACTGTTATATAAATCTGAAATGCCAAAGCGAGAGATCAACGTTTTGGATTTCATAAGAGTGACTAACCTAAGGTAGTGGTTGCGGTGGCATTGAGACATTCCAGTGACGCCGTTTGAAAGAAACCATTTGCTGATGTAAGCCAATGAACACTATCATCAAGTAGTGGGTTGTTGTTTAACTGTTCAGTTTAGTGAAAGAGAGGAGGACATAGGATGTTGTTGATTGATTGAATCCTGTGCTCTATTCATCCATGTAATCCAACCATACACGGGCTGTGCTTGGATATGCTTCACTGGGCTGTGCAAGAGAGAAAGCCATCTGTCATCAGTCCAGATATTAAATCACGTGATATGTCACAGGGTTAGGGCTTTTCACAGACGCACACAAACAGCAGACGCAAAAACACAGAGCTGAAATTTTTCACTTCCAGCAGCAGCACAGCCCTTAGAGCACCATCACCGCACAGTCACAACGCTTCACCTTCGCCCAACTGGGAAGTCCACCACCAACAGCGAGCAACTGCCACTTCTCCTCTCTTACTCTAGTCGAGTGGAGGAATGGAGAAGACTCAGTCAGAAGCCATCTGCTAAGTGCTGGAATGGTAGTAGTGCTGGTAGTGTAGTGTGGTGCTGGTAGTCCTCTCTTTGCTCTCTTACTGCTTACTGCTCCTTCCACAGAATCAATCAACCATCGATCATACCTCACTATATTAAAATTTTTCGATCTTAACTAGACTAGAAACCTTCTGTTATTGTATATCAAAAAGATTCTAATAAAGGTCTGTATATCATCACAGGATAAAGTAAGTTCACCATAATGATATAGATGGAGACTAGAAAGATTTCAACGGGGAGAACATCAGTACAGAGAATTTCACTTCACCACATAAGAACCCTACAAGACAGGAGTGAAAAGTTACAAGACAACACCCACCGCAAGCATCAAAGAGACACCAGATTACACTGAAAGAGTTGACTGTTTGAATGACATCAATAGCAAGTTCCAGTCCTAGTATTTTCACCATTGAAATTTGGTTGAAACTCAAGCAATGAATGCATGTCCAATTCTTACACCTAAACATGTCAAATTTGAATGAAACAGTACTAGAACCAAATCCATAGACATCGAGATAGACATTCGTTACAGCATCCTCAACAAAAGGGGTTTCTATAGTACTTTGTTATGGGATGACACTTCAAATACGATCAATCATTCAATTGAAAGATTGCAACAACAAACCAAGGTGAAAATTCATCATCAGCATCATACATCAGCATCATTCCATAAACTTGATTCCACAACAAACAACCGTCATTGAAAACAATTGCAACACAATTTGAAGAGGCAACTCTCAATTACAATCGCTGTATTCATCAAATTACTTCTACTTGTTTACTCCCCTGTTTGATACATTACTCCACCAGAAACCATCAATCCATACCGCTCAAACCTCCCAACGATATACTAACATATAACCATCTTTTTCACCACAGCTAATTTAAAAATGGGTATTTCACGTGATTCTCGCCACAAGAGATCGGCCACCGGTGCCAAGAGAGCTCAATTCAGAAAGAAGCGTAAGTTTGAATTGGGTAGACAAGGTGCTAACACCAAGATTGGTACCAAGAGAATCCACTCCGTTAGAACCAGAGGTGGTAACACCAAATACAGAGCTCTAAGAATTGAAACTGGTAACTTTTCATGGGCTTCTGAAGGTGTCGCTAGAAAGACCAGAGTTTCCGGTGTCGTCTACCATCCTTCCAACAACGAGTTGGTCAGAACAAACACCTTGACCAAGTCTGCCATCGTTCAAATCGATGCCACTCCATTCAAGCAATACTTTGAAACTCACTACGGTTTGACCCTAGGTAAGAAGAAGGCTGATGAAGAACCAGTCAAGAAGTCTAACAAGTTGCAAAGAAAGTTGGCTTCAAGATCCTCCGAATCCGAAATTGAACACGCTGTCTCAGCCCAATTCGGTTCCGGTAAGCTTTACGCTTGTATCTCATCTAGACCAGGTCAATCTGGTAGATGTGACGGTTACATCTTGGAAGGTGAAGAATTGGCCTTCTACTTGAGAAGATTGACTGCTAAGAAATAATTAAACTACATAATTGTATAGTTTTTGGTTTTTGTTATTTTTTATAATGTTAATAGCTACTACATATTAAAAATCTAAAGTTTTTGTTCTTTTTTTGATAACAGAATCAAAGTAGCTTACCTTATTTGATAACAGAACTGAAGTAGTTTACTTCATTTGTTCAACCAAAGGACGGGACCGTGAAACGATTCAAGACTGTCAATGCTACGACGGAGACGATTCAAACTAGTTGTCAAAGCTTCGCCATGTACACACTGACTGTGAAAGCTACAACAAGTCCAGAACTACAGTTATAAACCCTGAACAGCTACGACAGGTGTAAAGCTACAGCTACTATAAACACTTTTTAAAGTTTGGACATAAAAGGCATAAGTATCATTAAAGATTTAGACATGATTAAACTACAGAAGAAAAAGCATTAGAATAGAATGGTGATCTTTTGAATATATGTTAGTAATGTATGACTTCAATTGAGAGATAGCCCCAAATCATCCTCAAAAGATAGATCGTTCAAACACATATGCTGCTATTGTCATTCTACTTTTATTTTGAAAAGTATCAGCTTTAGGCAAAACGTTTATCCTCACCGATTCCCCTCCACAAGGGAAGGGACTCATATCAGTACAGGTCTGTGTGAATTTCTTTCATCAGGTAAATTTCAAAATGAACAACTGGTAACATGCATAAAGTTGAGATCTCTAGTGAAGTATGAAGGATTCAATGGATGGGAGTGAGGTGAGACTTACCATTTTGATCTAGTGATTCACGATCATATTGCGATTCAAGTACAAGTCTCGCAATTGAGACTTATCTTGTCAATTGTTTATCGATCCATTCGAAGAACTTTTGCTCAGATGAACTGACAAACAACAATCTATTTGAACAGATTCAAGAGCAGAAGTAGAAAGGAGGAAGAAGAACGCAAGAACTCCTTCTTGAGTGTTTGGTGGGCCTCCAATGAAATTTTTCATTCCTCGCTGCTGAAACTTTTCACTTTTGCAAGAAAACAAATTACGCACCTCTACACCGTACTCATTCCTTGAACTTTTCAAAACATGACACATTTTGAGGGTTTTCGTATTGCCAAACTACATCGTATCGCTGTTGGAATATTCAATGGTATGTCAAAGAGTAAAGATATATATAAATATGGAAATGAAATTGGAACAGAAAAGGGGATTGGAGAGGAAGATGGAAGAAACAAAATATGTCTGTTTTTGATTCTAGCCATTCCACCCTTTTCTAACATGACTGGCTGAAGGATGAGATCGACTGTTGTCCGTCTTGAAAGAAAGATAGAAAGCTGGGAAGGAACCACAAACGACAAAACAGTAAGGAGCATGAAACAGAGAGTGAAAGCAAAGTCAACATGGAGAAAAACAAGAAATACCTAACGTAACGTAATGTCACGAGAGCAGCTAATGAAACAGATGGATATGGTAACAATGAATCGGGAAGAAGGGAAGGAAGATCGAAAACCAAGGTTTGCCATTTTCGACCAATAGTAAAAGGCTGCTTTTTCAAGCTTTGACTTCACGTTCCTCTTCGTCAACAACAACCACCTTCTTGGCCTTCTTCTCACCTCTGACCTTTGCCTTCTGTTCCCTACTCTTCTTGGCAATCTCGCCGGCCTCTGTATCAAGGAAGAAATCCCACATTCTGAAGGAGGAGGCATAATTACCAATGAAATGATGGTGATGTTCATCATGATGCTCAGCACCTGCCCAGATTGGTAAAAAGTGATGGAACGACCATGGGAATTCGTATCCTGAATGTGCATCGACGGCTTGGTATAACCTAAGCGTGATCCAGATACAAATGGTGAACAAGTGTAGGTTTCTGGTCAACCAACACCACATGATTGGAATACCAACGGTACCAAAACCCAAGAGCATCACTTCTATTGGATGTGCGTATTCTGCAGCAAGACCGAAAGGAGCTGCGTATCTGTGATGCTGCTTGTGAATGTATCTGTAAAAGGCACCATAGTGTAATCCTCTATGGAACCAGTAATGCCATGCGTCTTCCAACAGGAAGAACAGTGAGACTTGGAAAGCCATGTCCTTCAAAGATGGGAAAGGAACATAGAAGGAAATGCCAATCTTTTCACAGATTGGGTGGAAGAACCAGATGGGGAAGGCCTCAACCATGAAATGGGAGATCAAGACAGACTTCATACATTCCCACTGCTCCTTGTTCGAAGGCAGCTTTGTATCTTGAATCTTGTACCTTCTGAAGTATGGAACTCTATCAACGATAAACCACGGTAATGATCTACCAAAGTACATCACCTCGTGGAGCACGAAAAAGAGAAGACCAGTGGCAAATATATCGTTACCCACCCAGGTGTAATACGTTGCCCATAGTTTTTCAACGGTGTTCAAACCATCGATGTGTCTTATTATCTGGTATGTCTTGTAAAGGCTGTCCTGAGCAGCTATCTGGACTGCTGGATCCGCAAAGACTCTGTTGATTTATGGATGGGTAGGTTGCAAAAAGTTAGTACTGATTCTTTAATGAACGAACGGGAAAGTTCCAAAGCAAGGAGAAACAACAAAACAGGTCTGACAGTTTGTTGGGTAGTTTGTGCTTCTTGGTGAACATGTTATGACGCGCAATGGCTGTTGTCCTTCCTTGCTCTGTTAACTGACGCCTTGCCTTGCTGATAACGATAGGACGTGTACATACTTTGAGACCATTGCTTGCTGATACGCCTTATTGAGATGTTTGAAGTTGGGGTTGAATCCAAAGACGGTCTGATAATAAGGGTTTGAAAAAAAAAGTGGTGTGTTTATTTGTTTGTTTATTTTATCTGTTTGCAAAGCGAAGAGATAAGAATAGGACCATTCAGTTTGAGAAAAAAAGACTAATTGCAACTTACCTATATATGAGCTGGGATGGACGCATTGCATTGGAATGGACAAATCGCGTGCAAAATTGGCAGTGGCCGAGGCCCAGAGACGTTGCTGCTGCACGTCGTTTAGCACAGCACCCTGCGGAACGAAAAGAAAATGGCTGTGCTATGCGAAGCGGAACGATGCTATACGAGCAACTGTCTCTATTGCTACATGCTACGAGCCGATCTTCACAGATCACAAAGTATCAAAGCTTGTGTATATATTGTTATCATTAGAGATTGAGTGACCTGTATATTACAATAATCAAAAGAAAGTGAACACACACGGCTTAGCCAGTATCAGTTATATGTGATCATCTGTTGACCGTTCTTAGCACGTTAAAACCACTACCTTTTGAACGTATTCTTTCTTGAGATGAGGAAGTTGGTGGTGACCCTGAGGAAATAAACTTTCTGTTCTTCATGTTTGGAAGCATGAACATCGGCTTATCTGGAACAAGAACGTGACAGTTTCTGTTCTCCTTATCATCCTCAAACGCGTCAACTTTCGCTTTGCCCGTGGCATTTTCTGCTTGCTGTTGCTTTGTCTCGTCACATTCAAATTCTTCAAGCTTCCTCTTGGTCTTGGACTTCTTGCTGCTGTGCATTTTGATAATCTCAAGGGTGTTTGTAAAAGGTAATTCTTCCTTCACCACATCCATCTTTGGAGCATTCAAACTTGGCAGATGCAATTGACGACCATTCAGCTCCTTGATCCTATCCATGTTGACCTCGAACGAACTGTCCAATGCTGACAGTTCATCCACCGTTCCGTTCACAGCCTTTAATGTAATGCTCGATAGAGTTTCCATCTGAAGTTTTGACTCATCTTTCAAGTACTCGGAGTTCTCCTTGGTTGACATGGTGATGTGGTCGTTCGCTTTGGTCAAATCGGTAACGGTTTCCAACCTCATCCTACCCAGTCCGGATGTGGCTCTCAGTGTCTGGTCGCGAGATTCCTTCTTCAACGACCCAACATATGAATCTAGCAGTCCTAGATTTTTGGATATGTTGACCGATAGATCGTTCACTTTCTCCATTTTTGTTAATTCGGACGTCTCCACTTCACTTATCAACGACGCGAGCAAACCATCACGCACAATGGCCTCACTATCTGTCATCTTCGAGATCATTCTCTTTTTTGTTGTGTTGATATATCCCGACAGTGCAACTTGGGAGTCATTGTGGTTGTCGAATTGGACCATTATACTGTTCAAGGCACTCTCACTGACTTCTGACAATGTATCTCTGCGTTTGTTGATTTCATTCCTAGCGCAATCTAATCTTCGTAGCTTCTTATCTTTGTGTGCTCTCAGCGTTTGCTCAACCATATTTTGAATCAATTCGGTTGTTTCAATTTGATCTTGTCTTTCTGATTCAATGAAGTCATTCCAGTAATCTCCCACAGTGGTCACCATCTTTTGATTCTCAGTTTCTTTGGCCAGTAGTTGTTGCTTGAGATCAATCAGTTCCAAACGGTGCTTTTCCACCTTCGTCGATATTTCCTCAGTTATTTCCTTTGAAAGGCTTTGTAAATCTGTAAACATTGATGTCATGATGGTTGACGTTTGAGCAATCTTTGCCATCACATCAAGTTGTAGCTTACTGCTTAGCTCTTTGAACTTCTCCAAATCGTTGTTGTTCACCTTGTGAACCTCAGAAGAAACATTGACTAAACCATCATCAATGATCTCATCAAAATGAACAGAGGATTGGTTCACTTCATTTTCAAGCTTCTCACAGTCTGCTTTGAATTTCAAAAGTGTTTGGTCCAGGTTGGAAGTAGATAGGGAAACATAAGACTCTTGTTTACTCAAAAATGTCTCAATCATCCCACTAATCTTTGATTGAAGCTCGGATTGATAGTGAGGAGCAAAGCTTTTGAGACTCTTCAGAGACGAATGAATTTGACTTTGGACATTGGGCTTAGTTTCGACTATTATCTGTTCTTTTGCTTTTGAAATTTGATAGTACGTCTTAATGATCCCATAAAGTGTTTGGGTTGTTGTTATAGATTCTGTCAAATGCTGTTGCAGACTGGACGCAACTGAGCGAAGATGGATTTCCGTGGATTCATGTGCTTCCTTTAATTTTGTTTGCAAGTCGAGTTCCTGGTTGACATCGTGCAGTTGAACCTTAACGGTGCATATTTCCTTTTCCTTGGCTGATAGTTCTTCGGTGAGTGATTGGACCTTTTCAGTCAGTTCTTTCTCTAACAGATCAAACTTTGTTTTGATCCTTGTTATCTTATCTTCTTTCCCACCGACGAGAAGCTCTAGCTCCTCGACTCTAATACGGCGACTTTCACTTTCAGCAAGGATTTTTTCGTAGTTCTCATGATCCAGATAGACACCCCCTTGAGTTCGAGAAGCTGTTAGATCCTTTCTCAGCCGCTCTATTTCTTCAATGTATTCACTGATCAATGTTTTCTTGTTCAACGACTGATTCACTTGTGGCTTATTTTTGATACTTTTGGCAGTATGTGCATACTCCAGCGTACTGATGGTCTCATCCAGTGAAGCCTTGGCTGGTGATATAGTGGCAATGATGCTCGTCTTGGTGTTTCCTCCAAGAGAATCTTGTAAAAGTCTAGTCAACTTGGACTCTCTGTATGGAATGTGAGGACTGTTTTCCACTAAGGCATTGATGACCCTACCCAAAGTCAAGAGTGATTGATTGATCATTCCTGCCTCTTTTGCACGCTGGTTGGTAGCCCCTGAACGATTGATATTTTCAGATCCGGCTAGATCGACAAAGTTAATCTTTCCAATCTTGACATAGTCATCTTCACCATTGGGTGTTCGAAGTGGATCAACCACTTTCATGTGTGCCGTTATTGTAAAGACTGTGTGAGATCTAGACGAGACGTCATTGCACTTGGTACTTGCCACTCTTCTCTTGTTTGCTCCTAGGCACAACAAATTCAAGCCTTCTTGAGCTGATTTGATATACATTTCATCCATCCCTTGGATCAAAACGGACTTCTTGTTTGACTTGTCGTCGTAGATCTTGATTGGTTTGGAATCATCGTTTGAGAGCAGGTCCCTTATGTTTTCGTTGTATAGCTCAATGAAGGAAACTTTGACCGCATACTCTGGTAACTTTTCTAGCTGTAAGAAAAGTTCATTCAAAGCTCTAGGAATAATACCCGCATTCTCGTGCAGTTTTTCATGGGAATTTGGAAGGTCGCCTGTCATAGTGTATGTCTTTCCTGTACCGGTTTGTCCATAGCACAACAAAGAACAGCTGAAGCCTTGCAACACACCTTCTTCAAGCATCTTCTTGGCAACAGCCTCATATATCATCTCTTGATCAGTCTCAACCCCGTAGACGCCATCAAATGTGTAGGTTTTGTTGGATGATGCGGTCTTGAGACTAACTTCCTTTCCCTTGTTTCCTAGTGTAGAGACGACAACACCCGAGTTTTCGTCTATCTCTCTTTGGTTTCTTGATCTGCATCTAACGAAGACCTTGATATTGGATAGTTCTCCTTCTGATAGCTTTTTGCCGGCGTTTGAGACCTCGTTCATCATAGACTGTCTAGCTTGAGATTTCCTTTGTCTTGAACTTGTAGTCTTGTTGTTGGCGTTTGTGGTTGTAGTGATGATGTTTGCGTCTACCGGTAGCAAACCGTGGGATCCACTGTCACCTGAAGACATAATGCGAACGGTCTGATCGTCGAGTTGGTTTGAGTTTCGGCAGAGTACTTTGTAAGGAAGAAGTGGTCATAACAGTTGTGGTCCAAAAGGAAGCATGTTTATTTGTTTACTTTTACGCTCTATGTATGTATACCTCTGCATACACGTCTATACAGGCGCGTCTGAACGTCTGTGAGCGGCTCAGCAGTTGAGCGTCGATCGACGTTGGTGCCACCCAAGATTTACGGGTCACTGTATTGTGGACTACCAGTCCTAAAGCACTCAATTACGTGATTTGCTATGTCATTGGCCGCAAAACTTTCCTATTTGGGACATTTTACAATGGCAGAGAAATTTAAAATGTTTGATAACTTCTCCCCTAAGGGCAGCAGGTTTTTTTAATTACTTTCAAAAGATGGAGAGCGTTTCAGCCTATCCAACGATACCAGTTTGGTGTTGTTAGTGTTACTGGTACAGCCACAAAATGGATTTAAAGAACTTCTCAAAAATCCTAACTTGGGTTTTTAAAAATGTTTGAATTTCGGACTTTTGAAGGTACTACAAGATACTAGATTTTTTTCTGAGTAAAACCCCAATGTATGAGCTGGATCCGTGAAAAACTGGTGCCAGGAGATTAAAAACAGCTCAAAATGTGCAAACAATAAGGGTCCAGATGCGAACCTGCAGCCTTCTTTACAGCACAATGCCTCTTTCCACTAGGCTACATCTCCCTTTTTTTGTCAAGCATTGAATTAACTTCAGCGGCCATTTGGACTACAATATAGCAGCTATTTCACATTTCTAAATACACCATTGGAAAGAGGAAGTCCAGATCCATCTGATTATGTAACGTATAAACCAGGACTCGTCCAAAAATGTTTGATTCAGGACAAACTTCTAAAGTGCTTCAGAAGGGCACATATTCCAGCACAAAGATGAGCAATGCCATCAATTTCAAGCAATCATCCATGCAGTCTAATCACTCCTCTACACGCCACATCAAATTCCAGGACGATTGGAACGATGGTGCAGCAGAAATCAACAATTTGGTGAAGCAACTTATTTTGGAGGTGGTTGCGCACCAAAGCGTTGAACCTCACCAATGAGTATTGAACACTGCACTTTACTGATCCTATATTGATAGCCAGTTCATCGATATATCAAAGTTTCAGATCATAAACTATGAGGATATCAAAGTCATTGATTTGCTGAAGTGCAGAAGGGTCATAGATTTGAGACTTGAAATCTTTAGCTCTCACGGACAATCGCCAAAGAAAATTGAAGTATACATCCACTGTTCGTGATACTTGATTGATAGGACACAGCAATAATGCCCAAGTCCATAGTTCTTGGACGAGTAGTCAGTGATGTTGGTGACAGTGTCTTGAGTTGCTTGTTAACAGTCAGAGTCAGCCAAGGGTGAGGGGGAGGGAAGTAAAGCTAAGCATAATGATATCGCTAATTCAAAGTGAGAGGTATTGATCTTTTGAGCTTTTATGTGTCTCATCTGCTCTAAGCATTTGTTTGCCGTTATAGGGTGAATATCATCCGTCGTGTTATAGAGTATAACTGACAACAGTGAAGAAGATCTAGAGGTGCAATTGCTTGTATTCCAAAAGGGAAACACAAACTCACTGTGTGTAATGGCTGCGTCACAACAAATTCGCTCGCACACTATTTGAGACTGTTTACATATTTTGCCCATTACATCTCAATAAGTGTATATCACTGCAATTGCTTCTAATTGACATACATCCCTTTCTATGTTTCTTCAAACGATTGTTCTGTGATCTCTCAGATTAGTAGCAGGAACAGCCATTGAGTTACTGCTCACAGTAGAGACAAGATTAAACCCTTTTGATGAAACAGGGTTGCTATTTAGCACCGTCAATGGTACCAATGCAATACTCTCCTTGCCTCATAACGAAAGCTGATGACACTGCACAACCTTGACATCATCGTTTGACACAAAGTGCTTTATAAAATGCAATGGACGAACTTAGGGATCATATCAACCACATGATTCTCCATGGTTGCATTGATCAATGGGGTGACACGCAGCATTTTTCCCACAGAAAGTGCACAACCACGGCAACAACGGCATCAACGGAAATTGCAGAGGTACATATCATGACGCCTCGGATATTACAGATATGTTGCGAGATGAAATCTGCTCAGTCGTCAAGGGTCGAATATTGATACTACAAACTGGATGGTTGGTAATGCGCCTGCAAGGGCAGTGAGATTAGAACGATGGGCCATTGTGCAGGCAGTTTCCCACCGAATCTGCCAACAACACACTCAGAAGCAGTTACAGTCGTGAGACAACGAGTACCTAAGCTGTGAAGCATATCAAAAGAGCTAGAGGCGTGCTCCAGAGGTGCCTACGGTGGATGCTTGATTTTGAAAGGGACGCCAAAATTGAAAAAAAATTTTCCGGGTCAATATTTGGCAGCCTATCCCAAATTGAAACAACAACCGAAGTACATTATGCCAATCTTCAGCTCCTGGGCGTCAATATGATTATTTTTTTACATCAATTGTTGCCCAATTGCGGCATCAATCAATGCCATTAGAAAGAGGGGTCAAACGCGCAGTTTTGGAACGTCGCGACAGAAAAAAAAAGACAATTTTTTCAAACGTCTGCTTGGAGACCTTCCAAACATGCTGAAGCTTCTTTTTTTTTCCACAATATACCTCAATGGATAAATTCTGTTAGGTGATACCGGTTGTTCGTTAAATACTCCTTGGGGTGGGTGAAAACCATAGCTCAAAGCTAGGCAATTACACAAACGCATCTAAAGTCGTGATCCAACTAAACCAAACTCTGAAACAATATATCACCAGTAGCTCTAGGATTCGCTGTTGATGTACACATAGGCTGTAGAGGAGTTTTAAGTTGTCGGTGCTGTTATATAATCGTTTGAACATAGCAAGTAGGTGAATTTCGAGAACCTTTTTTTAAAAGCTAGGATAAACCCCTTACAGGCTTCACACCAGCTTCAAATCATAATTGCAAGAATGCTCAATAGCAGAAGTCTATTCTGATAATAAAATGGTTTTTTAGAAAACTCGTTGAGGTACTCCCAGCAGCCCTCGAAGTCAATGCTTAATTTTTGTCTCTAGAAAACAGACTTTTTTGGCACCCCTAGCATGAAATTCAAGACTACCGGCCCTTACCATCAAAAACTCTAGGATCGGCTCGTAAAACCAGTCGTTCAACTTTTCAAAATGGAAGCCGGCAAGGCCCCCAAAATCTGCCTTAAAAAAATAGTTTTTTTTTCAAAAATGCGAAAACTTTGATCGTTCATCCTGGCCTCAATTCTAAACCAATCCGGACAGTGCATATGGCATTGAGTTGCTTGAAGCGAGAGCTTTCCAGTATATGTCTCAAAATGCCCAAAATCGACGTTTTCAGAATTGCCAACTTTTCAAAAATTGACTTTGTTTTTGGCGTTTTGTGGCCGCTACAAGGCAGCTATGTAGACCAAATATAATTTTCTGGATAGCCCGTTATTCGATCCATCTTATGAGGGTATTTGGCCATCATGGAGGAACTGTAGCGTTCACAAATGAAGAGAAAAGAAATTCAATTTTCAACCGGGCAATCATTTCCGTGGTAAAATCGCACAATCCCCTGGTAGACGATTTGGCTACCGGGCAAAACATCAATTCTTCCAATTGTTCTTCGTCCACCTACCCAGTCATGTTCTAACAGCTCCCATGAGAAGCAGAGCGGCTTGAAGTTGATAACAGTATCTCTGGGAGCAAATTTGGAGCAATGGTGGTTGTATAATGACAGGGTTTGTTAAGGTCCCACTTTTCTCTGTGCGAACGCGTATCAAGACGGTCCGATGGCCTCAACATCACCAGGCATTGCGGGTCAGCAAGGACACTTTCCTCGAATAAACTAGTATCAGTCTAATCGTCATCTTTCAGGATGAGAAATGGTGTAAGTTTGAATACACCATGTTTCAAGAGGGACCTGCTTCACCACGTTGAAAGACTTCACCTTGAAAGCTTATTGTAAGGCCGAGTAAGGCTGGCCAATCTTATATGCCCTATAGTTTGCTGCGAGAAAGTGCCAGAGACTAAATCATGGCCTTTGACTTTTTTATTATCAATGAACAAGGCTCGACGATGTCAAAGCACCGCGTTTTGCTAAGAACGACCGATCCTGTTGTTGATCTTGGATGCACTATTCTGTTCATCTGTTAACATTTTGATCTGTAAACCTCAACGTTGATGTAGCTCTGAATTGCTAATTCATCTGTTTTCACACATAATAACAATTGACAAGATCATATGGTTTCCTCTACCGATGTAATGATTGTGGCGCCAAGTGGATGTATAAATCCAGAGAAGGAGGAGATAAAGGTTGATAGGAGTGTTATGCTTGGACCAAGCTGAGATTTTCAGCTCTGATATTGCCACTGCCACGCACTTCTTACGGGTCACTAACTTTGCGAAGCTGTACGCTCCAGCATAGCTCATACTAAGGCATATATATTAAAGGATTTGCCGCTCCCCGTAGAATGGTATATGGTTTATTGTCAATGGCAATTGTTCATTCCACTTGATTGGCCATACTAATTGTCAGGATAGTCACCAAATGATGGAATACTAATTTCATTGGAATAATGGATTCAATATGCGTCCAGGCCAGAGTGTGACTGTGAAAAATCGTCGCAATAGTCTTCTATCATCCGACATGGTGAGGCCAACATGAATGATACTTCAGTAACTGAGGTTCCAGAATCCTCTGTTGATAAACGTATTAATTTCAGTTTCAGACAGCAAAAGAGGGTGTTTGTCAACTATTTATGCGATATCCTGAACCGTCGATAGGATCTTAGCTAAAACACGTTCATCAACGGAGGAGTCTGGAATCTCAGTTACGGATAAGGGGTTTTCAAGTCAATTTTTGGCAGCCTGTTCCGAATTTAAACAACAGCCGAAGCCCATTATTCCGACCACCAGCTCCAGGCCTTCACTATGAGTGTTTTCTCAGATCCATTGCTGCGACTGGGTAGCCTCAAGAAAAATCGTCAGAAAGAGGTGTTGAGCTGAGAATACTGTTCAGAACGATTACACGACGGCTTCTAACATGAGGATGCAAGCAAGCTATGCTGAAAATACTCACCATCAGAAACTCTGGGAGTTTGAGCTGATGCTGGTACAAGTTGTGGGATCATTTTGTCTTATTGGTGCTGTTGGGATGCCGCTTCGGATCAACAACTAAAGACAGGCTGATAACATCCGAAGCACTTTTTGAAAACGTTAAGATGAACCCCTTTCTGATTTTTCACCAAGTTTAAACTGTGATTTACTGAAACTTCAATAGTGAAAGTTAATGGCATTATTTGATTGATATTTTTGAAAAATTGTTGAAGCGGTCTCAGCTATTTTTAAAGTCGTTGCTTGATTACTCCCATAAGGAACAAGTGAAAGTGGAGGGGAATCATTCTAACTTCCCTTAGATTATATAACTAATTTTTAGCACAGACTAATACTGTAGGACTCATTCAGTTGCAGACAAGTAACTCCATTCTTTTTTCAGTGGAAATAAGATCACTAGAGAACTGAGTTGAAAGATGGGCCTGGAATCTTTCTTACAAACTTATGATGAAGCGGCTTTGCGGCGGGCCCTGAGGCGGTATGGCGGCATGGCTCTGCGGCGACCCCTGCTCGACTGTCAATTTACGCAAACGTGTCACTATTAAGTATGGGCACAGCCTTGGTTTTGAATATTTTTTTCAAAACTCTCCAGAAACCTGGGCCACTTCTTGCATGATGCGGCTCGTGTATTTCTGTGCGGCTATTGTATCCTATTGTCTCAAATTGATAGACTCAACTGGGAGTTGGCCAAAGTTGACTCAGATCCACAGTCAACTATCCAGCAAGTGCACACATCTAGATGAAGGATTTACAAGTTGTACGAATATGGGGTTCTCTTTCTTTGATAAAAGCGAAGAAGGGGGCCGTTGACTGGATCAGGTGTAGTGCTATTTGACTGGCAATGAACTTTTCCGGCTGTAATATATCGGGGTTGTGTAACGGTAGACGTAAATTTCTTTTAACACATCAGTACCTGTCTAACCTTCATCTTCCAGGCTATATTTACATGTAAGATGAAGCCCTCGAATGTTTGGGAGGATCTTGCTTCGCCCTGTTAAAAAACTCCACGTTAGGAGTTGTTGTCAAACCAAGTATTGCTGGCTGCTATCTGCCCTGTAGTGCTGCGAAAAAAGTATTTCGTGACCTTTGAAACGTCTCTATCGACGAAGAAGCTTGGAAAATCAGATATCTGTTTTATGTTGAGAGGAACTGATCCTGTTGTTAATATTGGAGCACTATTTTGTTGAAACCTGTTAATCCGTTCAACTCAATTTTGATGTAGCTCTACGGTGACTAATCATCTGTTTTCCCACATAACCGCCATCGACTGAATCATGTTTTCCTCTATCGATGTAGTGAACATGGTCACCAAGCGGATGTGCGTATCTAGAGGAAGAGGAGGCAAAACTGTTGCTAGAAGAGTTATGATGCTCAATTGAGCTGGACTAAACTGAGTCTATCAACACTGATACTGCTACGCCCACCCACTTCACTAACTTTGTGAAGCAGCACGCTCCAGTATACAGAGTCCCATGAAATAGCATAAGTGAAGCATATTACCTAATGCATTTTAGGGCATGATGATCCGGATAGCTATTGTAAGTGTGAATCAGCCTCCAATTATTGCTGAGAGTGAGTGTATCATCAGTGGATGGCCAGCAGCGGTCTTTGCCCTGTTGACTGTGTGTTGAGAGCAAACGCGACTATTCTTCTGGCTATACGACAATACTGCACCGCCCTATTTTTCCTACCTGTTTCGCCAACATTTTTCACCAACACTGACGAGGGGGGAAAGAGAGGAAAGAGGACAGGCGTGTCGTATAGCACCCATCCACTGTTGGTGTATACTTGCCTAAGTATCTTTATTTGCCCTCTTTCATTTTCAGTTCGTCTTCAAATACAATGCCTCCTACTAGGATCTCTCAATTCGCTACACTCATTCTTAAAACACATCGAAATCTTTACATATACAACAATGTCAGGTGAATCAGTCTACATTGTTTCTGCTGCCAGAACCCCAATTGGTTCCTTTCAAGGTGCTCTAAGCTCTCTCACTTATGTCGATCTTGGAGCACACGCCGTCAAGGCCGCTGTTGAGAGAGTCCCAGAGATTAAGCCAACAGACGTCGAAGAGATCTTCTTTGGTGGCGTGCTACAGGCCAACGTTGGTCAAGCCCCAGCAAGACAGGTTGCACTTAAGGCTGGTCTCGGTGAGGACACTCCAGCAACAACAGTCAACAAGGTTTGTGCATCTGGTATGAAGGCTGTCATCTTTGGTGCTCAACATATTCTAACCAAGTGTGGTGACATTGTCGTTGCTGGTGGTGCCGAATCCATGACCAACACTCCATACTACGTTCCTTCTGCTAGAGGTGGTTTGAGATTCGGTGACAACTCGATCGTTGATGGTATCTCAAAGGATGGTTTGAACGATGCATACGATGGTAAGGCCATGGGTGTTGCTGCTGAAAAATGTGCTGCTGACCATTCGTTATCGAGAGAAGCACAGGATGACTTTGCAGTTGCCTCATACACTAAGGCACAAAAGGCACATGCCGATGGCAAGTTCAAGGCTGAAATTGCTCCAATCACCATCAAGGGTTTCAGAGGAAAGCCAGATGTTGTTGTTGAAGTTGACGAAGAAGTCAACAAGTTGAACGAGGGCAAGCTAAGATCTGCTAGAACCGTTTTCCAAAAGGAAAATGGTACCGTTACAGCACCTAATGCATCTCCAATCAACGATGGTGGTGCAGCTTTGGTTTTGATGTCAGAGAGCAAAGTTAAGGAATTGGGCATCAAGCCATTGGCAAAGATTATCGGCTGGGGTGATGCTGCTCACGCTCCTGTTGATTTCACAGTCGCTCCAGCTCTTGCTGTTCCAAAGGCTCTGAAGCACGCTGGTATCTCCATCGACGATGTTGACTTCTTTGAGTTCAACGAAGCTTTCTCTGTTGTTGGTCTGGCAAACACTCAGATTTTGAAGATTGATCCTGCCAAGGTTAATGTCTACGGTGGTGCCGTTGCCATTGGTCATCCATTGGGATGTTCAGGTGCCAGAATTATCGCCACCTTATCCTCTGTTCTACATCAAGAAAATGGTAAGATTGGTGTCGCTGCCATTTGTAACGGTGGTGGAGGTGCTTCTGCCATTGTCATCGAAAGAGTTTGAAAATATAGTGAGATGCTGGAGCCTACTGTTGGTTTTCATGTTCGCTAAGAAATAACGCATTATCAATATATACTGCTTTGCTCAAGTACTGTAACCAAAAACACTCAAGACTTGTCTAACAATAATGAAATTATTTATATCTATATACAACGTATACTTCATGGCCGCCAGATGTTGATAAGTGATGGTGGGCAAAGGAGTAGTCATGCCCAAGTGGAGGCTAATAGCCCAAACATGGTTGTTAGATATGCTGCTATACTATTTAGTTAAAATTGCAATTTACAAGCTCTGAGTTACCATTGGAACTCACCATAGCGTTAATTAATACTTTATACTATTATTCTGATCATTGTGCAAAGAATGATAACTTACAACTAATTCGATCCAAGTTGTTCTTTTTTCCAAAAAAGTCTTGATTCAATCATTTTTCTGTATATTGATGTAGATATGTATCTGAAGAAGATATACAGCCCAGAACGTTGTTCAAAAAACCATGGACCAACCAACATATGGGACATTCACTCTGTTCAAATCAACGTTCAAAATACACAACTTGAAGCCATTAAATAGTGAGGATATTCAAACACCCTGAGCTAACCCGAGCGACTTGCGTGCCAAGTTCGAGCTTCAGAAGCTGATCAAAAGCATATACCCCTGCCTGCCCCGTGTCGTGATCTTACTGACTCCATAACGCCCTGTTGCAACAATGAGATAGGTTTCAACTGTGTGCTAATTCAGAAAAGGGATAAATATGGTTTTGGGTGAATTGCCGGTGCCGCTCACACAGAGATCAGACAGCGCGCTACCTTAGATCTCAGAGCTCTGCAATTGCTTGAAAGTGAAAGAGCCTTCTGGTATTCCTGGCTAAAAAAAGAATTGAAGAGGTTACCGGTAACATCCAACTAGTTCGAAAAGACCACTATCTCATCCAAATGGAAACCAGAGGGGTGCTGTCCGGATTCGCCTTCGCCACGGACAGTGTACTGTGCTGTATTTCTACCCTTCAGTGGAAGCACTGTTCGTTGCCGACGCTTACAACAGGGACCAGATTACTCATGGTGGTAAGACGCCAACCGCGGGAATCGAACCGGACACCCACAACTGTAAATAGCAGCACCAGAAGAGCTTGCTTTAAGGGCCTTAGATATTCCCGACAAATGCCATAACAGCAAGTAAAATTTGCAAAAGTTTCATCTTTAACATAATGTTGCGTCGATCGACGCGTCGATTCTGCCAACTTACAGATACGGGTCCGTAACTTTTACGTCTGTCAGCACTATCTATACCTTCGTCCCAGAACAGACAGCGTAATCTACAAAATCATCAATATCTTTTGATATATCAGAGCAACAGCCATTGACCAACAGGATCAGATACCACTTCAAAGGACAGTTAAGTGAATTCATCTTGGAACAATTATAGCAGTAATGTCAAATCCTGAAGCGCTAATATCAGAGGTAAGTTTTATATAGGACATGAGCAATAGCAACTGCAACCTCTGGTTGTCATGGGAGGCGGGGGACAGTTGTTCCGTGCCACTTGGTTCAATTCAATAGTTGACTAACATTTAACTTTGACCCCACGAGGTATCAACGATTTGTTATTACAGGCTGACAAAAAGTCTAAAAAACTGTCAGGTTTTTCGTCGCTATTTGGCTCTTCACAACAGGCCAGATTCGAAGAGGCTGCTGATCTTTATGTTCAGGCCGCCAACCTATACAAACTACAAAAGAGGCACGCCCAAGCTGGCCAAACGTTTGAAAAGGCTGCCGAGTGCCAAAAACAAGCAGATTCGGCAGACGAAGCGGCAAACACCCTAGTGGAGGCATACAAATCATACAGAAACGAAGTTCCTATTGAATCAGCAAGGTGTCTAGAGCAAGCCATTGAGATGTTTGTGAGAAGAGGACAGTTCAGAAGAAGCGCAAACTTCAAATCAGACTTGGGTGAGCTCTATGAGAATGAACTTGGAGATATCAAGAAGGCAATTGCAAGCTATGAAGATGCAAGTGAATGGTATAAGGGTGACTCGGCTTCCGCTTTAGCCAACAAGTTCGCATTGAAGACGGCTGACTTGTACTGTGACGATTCCGTTCAGGATTACGCAAAGGCTGCTGCAACATACGAAAGGGTTGCAAAGGAGTCTTTGAACAACAGTTTGTCCAAGTGGTCTTTGAAAGATTACTTCTTGAAGGCAGTCCTCTGCAGATTGGCAGACAACAACGACTATGCAAGTGGTAACGCTCTCTTGCAGAGGTTTGTGACCTGGGATTCCTCATTTGAATCCACTAGGGAGTACGAGTTTGCAACTAAATTGGTTGATGCTGTGAAGAACGGCAGCTCAGACGATATTGCCAACAGTGCTAAAGAGTTTGACAAGTTTGCAAGACTGGACAACATGAAGATTAGAATTTTGAATAAGATTAAGACTAGTGTACAAGAAGCACCTGATCAGATGGAGGATGATTTCACTTGAATTACGTACTTGGTTTCATTTTCTGGAATACACTTGTTTACCTTAACACGTTGGTTTTTTACTTAGGTTTGCTTTTATCTTTTCATACTTTGTTTTTCAATTCACGACTATGCTTCAACAGATCTGAGCGCCTCAGCGTTGTAGTTTTCAGCTGGGGCCACAAAGCGCAAGATACAGTCAGAGAACTCGAGTAACAGAAATGGATTTTAAATAGATTAACCGAAACGATATATATATATATATGTAGACATATACATGAGAACGAGTCATTACAACAAGAAATAATGAAGCTGAAAATAACAACAACATGTAGGTATGGTACACCGACTGGGCGGGAAGTGCGAGATAACTGTGCAACGTGATCGAGGAAGGAGAAAAAGCAGGGGAATGATAAGAGACTTTGGTGAATTCTTTCATTGATGAATCGAGATGGAGGTTAAACTAAATTGGTTAGAATCTACCACCTCTGGATCCACCTCTTCCACCTGGAGCACCACCTCTAGAGAATCCTCCCCTGGATCCACCTCTTCCACCTGGAGCACCACCTCTTGAACCACCAAAACCGCCTCTCGAACCTCCTCTTCCTCCGAAACCACCTCTGGAGCCTCCTCTAGCACCACCTCTGGCACCACCTCTCGAGAAGCCACCTCTTCCACCTGGAGCACCGCCTCTGGCTCCTGAACCACCCTTCTTTCTTGGTGGCTTTGGACCAAGATCCTTGGCCTTTGGCAAGAACCTTTCTATTGGTAGGAGCTTATCAGCTGCAATGTAGAACTTGTCACCATCCTTAAAAGATGTAGCTTGAACACCCTCAGTAGGCTTGATTGTGAAGAAAACCTCGTTCAATGGACCTAGGATCTCATCAACCTTACCCACCTGGGTCTTATTTTCTAGATATATTGGAGCGTTGAAGTATGGAATCTTTTCGTTGATTGACTTACAGACAATGTCACCTTCACATGAGTGCATGAATGAACCCATTTCAAAGACTCTGTCTGGTGGGCCCATTTGGACTGGTGGACCTGATCTGAAACCACCACGTCCTCCTCTGAATCCTCCTCTACCTCTGTTCATTATTGAGATGTGTGAAATGTATGTAAATGGTGCGTGATGCTGAAGATTTAACAAGGGAAACAAAGCAAGTATAGTAGCTGAAACTACCTCATTTAAAAACCCCTTTTGCTATTCTTTCTTTTCAAAGTTCCATTGGCCAAAAGGTATGTGTGCTTGAGACGGTTGTGATGTTAGTTGTTACCAGATAGACTGGAAAGCTCTTCCCTCCCACAGTGTGCTCCTTTTCAGAAAAAAAAAATCGTTAAAATTTTCAGTCGTGTACCCATCCCAATCCAGTCGTATCGTATCTTGGTTTCTGTGATGAGCCCTTCGAGGTGCATATGTAGATATACACCAAGTATGGCTTTGTGAGAAGGGTGCTATACATTCACCTTTGTTTGACACTTTATCCAATGGCTCCTGATCTTGATTTCAACTTCCCAAGAACCTACACAACGATACCTTGCGATACGACAGAAGGGAAGACAATGCTGCAGAATCTAGATCTGAACTGGCATGGAAAGGCACCGAAAAAGCTCAAAAATGACGTGATCGAAACAGTCCTTTCCTATTTGAATAGTGATAATGACCAACAATACGCTCAAGAGCTGATAGTCTCTGGCTTTATTCCAAAGTATGCCTGGCTGCATTTTCATAGAGATGCAACTGAAAACCATTTCTTGGTCATAGTGTACTTAGTCACATTAGCAAATGAACCAAAAGACGTGCTACAACAGTTAATCAAAGACGAACCAAAGTTTCAAGCTTTGTTTTACAGAGTCGTCTCATATCACAATCGTGGAGATATTGAAGATCCCCATTTGATACAATTTATGATAGTGTTACTTCATAGTATGGATCTCAAACTTGTGCGAAGACTAATGGGCTCACTATTTTCTATCTCGATCTGGGATATGTTTCAATATAAGGAAGAGCTACTTTCACAAGACGAACAATTACAGCTCATGCTTGACAAACAACTCCAGCGGTACAACGAGAGCACTGAAGATGAAAAGACCAACATTTATTCAGCAAACAAATGGTTCCACAACTTTGTTCTCGATTCACTGAGCAACTCAAAAAGCTTGGATTTAAAGCTGCAATTGATCCAACATATTATTTCATATTTACCCACTAGGAGGTTTACAAATACAATATTGAAGAAGACGAATTTTTTGGCCGCAATAAAGCTCCGATCTAACGTACAACAATTTGACGCCTTGAGATACTTGATCTATTATCCAATTGACGACTTTACCGGGGATCAAATACCCTATGATGCAGTCCGAACAGCATTGTACAAAGACTTCCAAGTTTTGCAAAGAGTTCTATTTACAAAGTTTGATTTGGATTTGTTTGTTTCTTACCCTAACATTCAGGAACTATTCATGAACCAGGAGAAATTCAATACTTGCTTTGAGTACCTGGAAGTCTCACGGTTGAAACAATTGTGCGAGATTTTACATCTACAAACAACATACCCGGAACATTTTGAGATTGACAGAGACTTTGTCTTGTCGGCTCTCTGGTATAGATATTGTGATCATTCAAAAGATCACCCTTACACTGCAAGTTTGATACCTGATAGTACAACACTGGGAAATTTTGAAAAGAGAAGTTTGCCGGCTTTCAGCCTGAACCACTTGAGCTTACACGATTTCATTTGGCGACAATTAGACCACCTCCAACATGAGGTTCATACACATATTTCTTCATCTTCAGCCAACATCTCACGTCGAATCAGTTTAATCAAGGATGGTGATCAACTGAGGCTTACAGGATCAAGCAAATTTTGTCTTCCACTATCTCAAAGCGTTACTGTGATTGGAGAAACAGAAGACGTTTTCACAGCAGGAGCTCCAACTCTGCTGGTGGAATTTGCTGTGAAACTGAATGGAATGACTTACGACGTACAGAGCGAATGGGACAGGCTCATTATCGGAGACTATGTTTATCTGGTTTACCTAAATCAGTCGATGGAAACTATGGTTCCTGCGAAATTGATCAAAATAGCAAACCAACCGAAGAACCAGGGTCGCAAATATACAGTCGAAACTGAAGAAAAGTACAAGTCTTTTGACATTGCATCAGTCAACTATGTGATGAAACTCAATGATGACGTTTCCAAGAAGTTATCACAATGTCTCCAATTGTACAACTTGGCAAAATTTGCAGATAATTCCCTGTTGCCACTTTGGATGGTGGATTTATTCTTGGGCTTTGGATCTCCCAAGGAGTCAATGTTTTACAACGTTATCGACTCACCATTTTTCCTCAAGCTGGGGTCATTAGCGAAACATGAGGAACAAATAAGAAGGGTTTTTGCAGTGACTTCGAACGACAGCCTACCAGCAGAAAAGAAGAGGAAAGGAGAAGAAGGCCTAATTGCGGATAGCACTCCATCTTCAAATCCATTTTTAGTCGAATTTGTTCCAGGATCACATCAAATATCTTCCATCAAGAGCTACAACACTTTGAACACGAATTTAGAGACAGGTGTTACGTACACAGATTTACAAGTGAAAGCAATAATACAAGGTGCATGTCCAGGATTGACACTTATAGACGGACCTACAAACAGTGGGAAGACAACTGTGATTTATGAGACAGTCAACGTGCTACTCGACAACTTTCCAGATGAGAGGATACTTATAGTGACAAAGAGTAAGCAGTCACAAAGGAGGCTTTGTGACTTGTTCGAAAAATCTGGTCATGTTTCCAGATATGACGTTTTGAAAGCTGACACAAAAGTTGATTTTGGAGCTGAATACGTTACGTTACTAGCAAAGATTGATGAACTGGCTGTATCATTAGGAATAGAAGGTGCATTTGGAAACGATTCAAAATCTGCCTTGCTCTTTTACACTGCGCATGTTTCCAAGGTATGGCTTACATTTTTGAATGGACTGAAAGCAGCAGGCCTGACCAATGAGAATCTTTCAAAGTTGTACCCTTTCCCTACTGCTGAATTCAAAGTGAGCAATGAAAGCGAATTTCAGACAAACATGAACTCTGCAGTTCACAGCTACACACGTTTGCTGAGAGTTTTCAAGGATATACAAAAACTGGATGATTTTGCTTTGGTTAGGGGCGAGGAGGAGACTTTCAAGTATGCAGTGGAAAAGAAGTCTAAGCTACTCATATTAACACTCGATGATGTTATCTCAAAGAGAGAACCTCTTTTCAAAGCTGATACATTGATCCTAAGTGAAGCATCACAAGTTTCAAATCTCGAGTTTTTCTTGGTGTCTTCGATCAAACAGGAACCTGTACATGCCAAAAGAGTTATCATCACAGGGAACTCGAAGATAAGTTCGCAAGACTGTGTTCTTAAGTCCTTCATCAACAAGGGTGCTGATTTCATCAGATTGCACCCTCAGTACAACATCAGAAATGATATATCTAAGCTGTTGGATCTTCAGATCGATACAGCCTCTGAACCAACTCTTGCAAACCCTGGACTTTTAGAGGTTTGCCAGTTTATCAATGTTGAAGGGAAAGGTGAGATTGAGAAACAAGACGGTAACTTCCAAAACTTGGAAGAGGCAGAATACACAGTTTGCCTTTATATGTACTTGAAGTTGTTGAGTTACCACAATTCTGATATTGTCATAGTGACTCCGTACAAGACACAACAGCTGCTTATTACAGAGGTGCTGCGTTCTCGCTGCTCTGCACAGACGGCAATTTTTGGAAACAACCTGCCCGACGTGTTGCTTGTTTCTGAGACCAACGGTTTAAAATTTCAATTCGTGATTTCTTCATTGGTGAGAACTAAACAATTGGATACCAACGAAAAGCAGAACTTTGATGTGATTGTTTCATCAGCAGTAACAGGGCTTTACGTTCTCGGATCCGAGACAACATACAAAGGCTCTGTTTGGCAAAAATGCGGATTGCTGAAGAAGAAAGGAAACAACAAGCTACAGTTGGTGACTGGTGAAATGTTTGATAGCAGGAGCTTCAACAGAAAATGTGATGACAAAGTTGGCAAGCACTACGACATAAAAAACCTCGAGCACATTGGTACTTACATTTATCAAATGCTAAAGGCCAAGTTGAGTTCAACTTGATGTATAATACTGTATTGATGCGATTCTTATAATATAACGACGATTAGATTATGGTAACTCTCCTTGACGTTGTTCTGTCCAGCACACACAGGGAGTCACCAGTTACTTGGCCTCCCATCAATTACATAGATCTATTAGTTCACCTCATCGCCTATGAGGAATGTAAGGTATCGTTTCAAATGTAAGATAATCAGACACGTGACTATTGAGCACGTGGAAATTATTGGCACGTGATCCCGGATATATGGGGTATTTGGGAGCGAATGCAAGTTAATATTGGCATTGCGTGGAATCTACGGATGAGGTAAGATTGAGACTGAGATGGATGGTTGCTAGTTTCAGCAACTATCTAGTTATTTAATACTTAGTAAAGAAAGGGTTGCCTTGAAGAGAGATCACTCTTAGACTTCTTAGAGGGATCATCAAGCAACAACCGAATCTTTTGGACATTATATAAGAGAATAAGAAAAAGACTTTTGACCAGGAAAGATAACCAAAAAGAAATACATCTTAAGTTTATTAGCACTGATACAGAGACTCAGGGGAGGAACTACTGAGAGTTATTTGCTATACCAGTTAATGTATTAGACGGATATTTTCTAACAAAACAACAAATTCAAGGGAAGCCACTCAGTGATCTAGAAAAGATCGCCGAGTTCACCTCGAGACTCAATAGTTCTGCAAGGACATGGTAGAGGACGGCCACGTTGATAGAAGACGCTGAATATTGGTCCTATGCCGAGTTAAAGAGCGAGTTTGGTAATCGATACCATCCCATCGATTATAACGAGAAAATCATGCATGGCTTGAGAAACAAGAAGCAAGGAAAGCAAAACACCAGAGAATGGATCGATGAAGTGCTCGATACCTTCTCAAGCTTGTCGGATCCTGTGCTTTACCAACAAGCAATGATGGACAACCTTTTGGTTAACTGCCATAAGAACCCCAGCAGGCATTAGCTCGTGAGCAAATCCGGCCAAGAACTTTGAAGGAGGCAGCGAACGCGGTTCTCAAGGCAGAGTCATATTTGGTGATCGGAGGAGACCTTGATGACTTACGTGCTCCAGGAGGGTTCCTAACGAACACCTACCGCAACGGTCAGAGTGGAAGATTCGAGCCTGATGGTGATGTGTACATGGAGATGGCTGCCGTTCAAAACCACCTTCTCAAGAGAGAGGTTTACAGGGGCGTTTCCAGGAACGGGCAAGGTTCAACCCGAAGTCAAGATGACAAACGGGCTTGTTGAATCTGTGGTGTCACCTCAAGGCGGCATGCCCTGAGAAGTCTGCTGCGACTGCATTCTTGTCTCCCAAGATTTCAATAATTAACAGGTCCAACGAAGAAATTTCCGGGGCCAATAGGCTAAGATCAACAATAGCCATATCCTTTGACGAGCAGGGTTTTATGCTAGACCCCCCTAGCTTTGAGTAACTGGCAACCCCTTCATTCTCAATGAGAACGATTGGGATTGCCCTGTCTGCCTGGCCTCCGAGCAGACTTCTCAGGGCATGCCGCCTTGAGGTGATCTGTTTTACCACAGATCCAACAAGCCCGTTTGTCATCTTGACTCCGGGTTGACCCTTGTCTATTCCTTGAACCGCCCCTGTTAGTCCTTCTCCTGAACGGGTGGTTCTGGACTGCAGCCATCTCCATGTATGCATCACCATCAGGCTCGAATCCTGCATTTCGACCGTTCCGGAAAGTGTTCGTTAAGAACCCTCCTGGAGCACGTAAGTCTTCCAGGTGTCCTAAGATCACCAAATACGACTCTGCCTGAAGAATCGCACTCGAGGCCTCTTTCAAAGTGCTTGGCCGGATTCGCTCACGAGCCAATGCCTGTTGGATCTTCTTATGGCAGTTAACCATAAGGTTCTCCATCATAGCTTGTTGAAACTGTTCAGGGTCTGACAAGCTTGCGAAGGTATCGAGCACTTCATCGATCCATTCTCTTGTATTTTGCTTGCCCTGCTTCCTGTTTCTCAAGCCCTGCATTATCTTCTCATCGTAGTCGATGGGGTGATAACGGTTACCGAACTCGCTCTTCAACTCGGCATAGGACCAATTTCCGGCATTGTCTATTATTGTTGCCGTCCTATACCACGCCCTCGCAGAACCATCGAGCCTCGAGGTGAACTCAGCGATCTTCTCTAGATCGCTGACCGGCTTCCCCTGTATCTGTTGTCTGGTTAGGAAATACCCATCTAACACATTAACAAAATTCAAAGCATCACCTGCTTTGGTGGAGCCCCTGTTCCCGCTAAAGGTCGGCAAGCTCAGCTGTGGTCTGGCCGGACGGTACGCATAGTACTCCGACTCTTCCTCCTCGGTCTTGGTCCGAGACTTCCTGGCTTGCTTCGACTCTTTAGGCTCTTCCTTTGGTTCTGTCGACATCTTTAAGCTTAATTAACACCCTGCCGGAGCTACCAACTGTAAGGAATTAGAACTGGTTATTCGCTAGTTAATTGGATAACTTTATCTAATCCCTTCCCTGATTCTCTGTATCAGTGCTAAGTAAACTTAAGATGTATTTTTCTTATCGGTTGGATTTCTCGTCAAAGGTCTTTTCTTATTGTCGTATATATTGTCCAAAGGATTCGGTTGTTGCTTGATGATCCCTCTAAGAAGTCTAAGAGTGATCTCTCTTCAAGGCAACCCTTTCTTTACCAAGTATTAAATAACCAGATAGTTGCTGAAACTAGCAACCGTCCATCTCAGTCTCAATCTTACCTCATCCGTAGATTCCACGCAATGCCCCCAAATACCCCAAATATCCGGGATCACGTGCTCAACAGTCACGTGCCTAATTGTCTTAAATTCAAAACGATACCTAACACGGAAAATTTTTGCCCCTGTGGCCCAGTGGGAATCAATCTCCACGGTGGCCCCAGTGCCATACAAATTTTAGTCCAGATTGCCACCATCTGCGTGATACTCGTCTTCAAAAGGGCCTTGCGGGCCCCCGATCTCCCTACCGGGGAGCTAGGGGCCCGGCGGCCACCCCGTGACGAGTGGGAAATTCGGTGATATACTCCACCCATCCATACAACAATTTTCCTGAGAAAGTTTCCAGGGCGTGCAAACGCTGGGGCGGTTGCCATAAGAAATCAAGGGCCTCTGTTCTCTCCTCACGGGGAGCCACGGGGGCACTATGGGAGTGCACCGCGGGTGGTTGACCGGGGACAGGTTCTATGCTAACCTCCCCTGTTGTTGAGTTCAATACGCAGATTCCTCCCCTGACAGGCGAAAGCTTCGAAGAGGTTGAACACTCGATACCGATCATTGTAGCAATTTGGACTTTTTACTATGGTTTACCATGCCATTTTTCTCCCTTTTTTAGGAATGTGATGGATATGTGGTGCTTGGATTGGCTGTTCAACAGCGTTTCCAAAGAGAGCGGCAGAGTTGAACCACATAAATTTTCAAACAATACGCAACCTTGGCAAGAGCGGAATAGAGTGCATTTTCACCCCTTTTCAATCATCAAGTAAAATTAGTTGAGCGTTGAGAAAACATGAAAGAAATATACAGAGAAGATGAAACAAAACAGAAGCACATACTAAAAGAGAAGCCTAAGATAAAGAACCAGATACAATTTGGAGCAAACCACAAGATAGAATACATTGGCGGCGTAGAGCCTATATGATGACAGAATTATTTGCTGATGGCATTGTTGACTTGATAAGCGCTTTATTCAGCACTCGTGTGAGGCACTCTATCTTTCAGAACTTCACCGTTGGAAGCCAGTCCTGGCTTTACGTACTTGAGACTGGCTGTAGGATGTTCGGGATCGAATGAGCCACCACGGCCTCTTGCTCCCCTTCCCCTAAAGCCAGCCCGACCTCTGTAGCCTCTTCCCCTTCCTCTTCCTCTTCCTCCTCTACCTCTCGAAGAGGAACCATCACCTGTCGATTCTTCACTGGCTTCAGTCTCAGACACACTCGGTGCTGATTCTTCCACTGCTGATGTTGCCTTTGAAACAGCAGCACTCTTCTTCCCAGCTTTGAAATTCATCTCAGGTTTAGACTCACTGGATTCATCAGCCTTTGGGACCACCTCAGTCCCGGTTTCTGCTGGAGCAACAATGGTACCATTGTGATCATTGTACCTTTCAGATAGGGAAGAGCGACCACCACGTCCTCCACGACCGCGAGCACCACGAGCACCCCCACGGCCTCTGCCACGGACAAAACCAGATGTCTCTGAGGAACCCCTCCTGTTATTACTCTGCTTCTCCGGGGAACCAGGCTCTTCAACGGTATCGTTCTTCTCTTCCAATTCTTTCTCCTTGACAAAATCAATCTCTTTTCTAGTCAAATCAACGCTGTTATTTTTCTGCTTAGATGGAGGCAACTCTGCCTTATCATTAGAAGCAGGGTTGCCAACATGACGCTTCAAAACGGTCACCGGTTTACGCGCAGGTGCCACTGCACCATCCTGCTGTTGCTTAGTTGTAGCTTGACGTTTCTTCGATGGAGAACCTGGTCTTTGTTCAGCAACGTTATTCTTCTCCCGAACAGTGCTCAAATCTGCTTTTTGCAGAGTTGGGGAAATGGTGGCATTTGGAGTCTTCTTGATCACCGTGGCAGCTAGCCTCTCAGCAGCTTTTCTTTCTCTTTCAATCTTCTTCTCCAAGAACAACCTCTCTTTCTCCTCCTTCTTTTGCTTTTGCTCCTCCTCTAACTTGAGCTGACGTTCTTTTGCCTTCTGTTCTTCTTCAAATGCAGCCACTGTCTTGAACGTGGTACTGTTGATTGCCAAAGCGGCAAGTTTCTTCTCAAGCTCCAACTGTTTCGAAAGAACGTCCACTGGCTTCGCAGTACCAAATGGGTTTGACTTTGGATGTGGATGAAGATTCTGCGTAGGTGGCTCAACATGGGGTGCTGTAGCGTCACCTATATGATGAACAGGTGGCGAGACACTGCTGAGTACTTGATTTGGGGAGTGTCCGTTGTGAAGAGTAGGGGCCAGCGATTGAAGAAGCTCATCTGCAGTAACGTTGACAGGTTTGGCCTTACCAAACGGATTCTCTTTTTGATGGTTCAACTGTAGAGGTAGAGATTTTACTGGTGATCGAATAGGTTGTCCTAGAGGAGGATGGTTGGTTGCCGTTCTTGCTGGAAATGTACTTTGATGATTCAGTGGCTCATGGGCAACGTGTCCCAAAGGAGGTGCATTCGCATTCAAATGGTCCTGTTCGATTCGACGCTCCTCGGCGTCCTCGTCGAATCCTATGTTTTGGTTGTACTGCTTAACAGCTTGGAAGTCCTCAAAGTCTGCCGGATGTATCATTATCTTCAATCTGTCCACGTATATATCGTTCCACTTGACAACCTTTTGAAGCTCTTGGGATGTTTCCACTTGAATAAAAGCACATTTCTTCTTGGATTGCTCATCATGATGGTTTGGAGCTTCAAACCTTGGATGAGGTGGTTCTGGGTCCCTCAACACCAGGCATTTCTCAAATTTCATGAACCTTGAATCAAAAAGATCACTTAATAGCTTTCGTGTAGCTCTCTCTGGAAGGTTCTGAAACTTAGCAATATAGGGAGGACCAATGTCTCTTGGCAGTGACTCATGCCTACCTCCATACGCTCCCGTAGAATGGCCAAACCCTCCGTTTCTTGGTGGTTGTGAGGATCCCGAGTAGCGATCACCGTATCCAAACGGGGACGAGCCCGATCCGTGGTAGGAGTCAAATGTTGGTTTTGTGACCGGAATTGCAATTGAACTGAGGTCAATGTCATCGTCAGCCCAAGAGCCCAGACTTTCATCAGCGATGAACTCGCTCAAAGACATCTTTTTTGGAGCTGTTTTGATTATATCATGTTAGTATTTGAAACGCTTCAATGGAAACCGTTAGGCTTCTGTAAAAACTTAGCATTACTTACCCATGGCTTATGCTCGTAATATTGTGACTAGTTGGTGTCTATTGACTTTATGGAAGGCCTTGAAGCGTTTGTTAGGTGGAAGTTTGTATAGCCTGGGGTAATGGGTCAAGTGGCAGATAATAGACTTATAATGGGTTCGAGTTTATACCAATTGACAAGGCAGGCTTCGGCTGAGATATATATATATATGAATATATGTATATGTCTATATCTATACGTTTGTTGATGATTGTAATCAGTCAATGGGAGTGGAACAAGCCATTTGACGGAGTTAGTTGGTGTGTGTGTTTATTCATTTATTCACAACAAGCGCCATTTATTAGCGGCAACTGCAACGTCGGTGGCCTGTCAATAGAGTCGCATCTCTCACTTCCACTTCAAAGAGCATCCGCCTCTCGTGAGCAGAGCTACCTTTTTAACTATCAACTTGATCTTCAATTCGTTTTGGATATAGCTAGCTCAATGGTATATTGTTCTCGAAGTGCAGTCGCTCGTTCCATGCCTGATAGCCATGCCACAACTATTCGATGAGAACGCATTGGCCAGCACCAGTATGACAACATCCTCACCTTCCTCAGCACTGTCGTCAAAGACAAACAGCCGGAATGCCTCCCTCTCCCCACAACCACAACCTCAATTACCTCTCCAAGAAAACCAATCACATTCAGTGACGACACAGACACCCCCTCATCCTCCCCAGTTTCAACCGCTAGCTGTTCCAGCGTCAACGGCAACTCAAACACCAACCCAGTCTCCTTCGTTACCAAACAGGATGCTCTCCCTATCCACATCTTCCTTCACCTCTTTACTATATTCTCTGGGATCCAGTCAGTCGACGCCCAATTTGCTTCATCAGGGCACCAGCTACAGCAACAATGACACCATCGCTAACACCGGCCATGCTACGCCCAACTCTGAAAGTTTAGTCTTTATATCCGATGCCCTAGCAAGAGAATCGGACGTGACGGTCTCGACGAACGTCACCTCACAGGCCGAGTATAAGGGTTTTGCATCATACGTGATATCGTGCATCTTTTTGTTTGTCTGGCTTTGCTGGTCTATCCTTCCCGACTCTGTGTTGAACAGCATGGGTGTGTATTACTACCCATCAAGATGGTGGGCATTGGCGATACCCTCGTACGTCCTAGTCCTTATGATTTACACTTATGTTGCCTTGGCTCTGTACAATACTGAAGTGCTAACTGTTAAGCTTGACGATTTGAGAACGATTGTTGACAACACGGGAGTAATTGTTACTGAGTTGCCTTCGTTTGACAGCTCACGTATGGATGAGTACCTATACACTTCTACGAGCGGGATCTGGGATTTGCCAATTAGTGAAGTCAACAGGGTGCTATTTTCGGACCCTCAGGATGTTTGACGATTGTCAAATACAAAAAGATCACCCCTTACATTTTTAAGATGATTAAAATCATCATCTTTGCTCGCCTCTTTACTAAATATGTCATGAATTATCATTATTAAAACATTACGGCTATGACGACAATGGTAGGAATCAGAAGCCCGAGCTAATCCTTTCATAGCAACCCGTTCTCAACAACGTTCGTGAACCAGTACTTAACATCCTCACCGAGAGTACCAACCATATCGTTGGTGTCAAAATTGAATTCTCTGGCGTTGAACCTTTTCAACACTATCATCCTCTTATCCTTACTGCTGTCCTCTTTGTCTTTCAATCGTTTGAACAAACACCACCAATTTTTGTTTAGTTTGATCAATTTTTCAGTATGCTTCAATCCCAGAATTTCAGAATCGTTGATGAGTTCGTTGATTATGCTTATGTTCAAGTTCACAATCTGTGCCCTGTTACTCCCAGAGATGGAGTTCATCATCATGAGCTGATGTGATGCTGCATATATCTTGTGACCTTGAACCTCTTCGTCGTCTGGAATGTTGGGCAAGGATGTCTTGTACACGGAATCATTGACATCGTAAATAATATAGTAGAATTTGGGCTTGTTTGGAGTCATTAGATTGCGTTCGAGATCTTTCAATTGATTCACGATTAGATCTTTGAAGTACAGGCTGTATACTTCATCCAACTGTTTCTGCAGATCTTTGTAATATGCCAACTCGCTGATTTGGCGCGTGTCTGTTTTGAATATGAGAGTGAACAGTATTCCATTGATCTCATAGATGACGATGTTAAACTTCTCCTCCTCTTCTTTGCTATCCTCTGAGTTGACCTTCATAACAAATTGCTTCGGTGTGATCACTTCATCGCTCGTATTACCTAGCAAGAAATGCCCTGTCTTAGGCTGTATCTCTAGAGTGTCCTCTATCGATCTCACAGTATCAACACTGACAGATTGAGACTGAGGATTTAAAACTTCGCTAACCCCATTCACAATCGTTGAACCTCCGTTAGTAGAAACATTATCAACAGGTGTATCATCCGTAGCAGCAACAACTCCATCACCGCCACCAAATCTGAAAAAGTTCAGGCTTGGTGCCGGAGGTATCAGACGCATCGGAGCCATTATGGCAGATGTGATTCCCGAGACTGTGTTCATAGCTATACTGAAGGGGTCAAACACGTGAGATGCAAGTTGATTCTGCAGATAGAGCGCAGGTTGTAATATGGATCGTTCCAACAATGTGCCATCGTGCGCAATCGAGTTCAACCTTTTCAAATTAGCGATATATGATTTCAAGGATGGTAAATTATCAAGCGTCAGAGAATACGTCGATAGACCAAAATTGGAATCAAGTCTTTCCAGATAGTTGATCAATGCCACCAATGATTCCTTCTTTATCTTGGAGTGTTCATCGTTGTCCAAATATAGAACGCCAAAGTTCTTAGATGGAGTCCAGTTTGTATTCATCACAAATACATCTACGAGGCCTTCGTTATTTGCAACAAAATCTTTCAGTTTAATCTTGAGATTTTCTTCAAAACCAAGAGGCTGCTGCACGGAGGACGCTCTATAACCTTCCAGCAAGTTCAAAAAACCCTTATCGTTCATGTTGAAGTTACAACTGAACTCAAATGCATTGGACAACCATACCCTCCACCAGTCTTCCACAAATTTATTGATACCGAGGGATGCAGTATGGTTGCTCAACGAGCCATGATTAATAAACCATAATTGATAGCCCTGATCGAATTGGCTGAGTAGATATTCAGGAGACGCCATTCCTCTTTGAACATGACTACCGTTGATTTTACCAAACCTAAATCCACAGATAAACCAATAGTTGCCTTCCAACCTTCCGACCAGAGTCCTGGACTTATCCGTATCTATATGGTTCAACATGGTAGCATTGGACTGATAGTTACCAGTGTCAGCCCCTGGGAGAAACTTCAAGGAGAAATCGTTTAAACCTTGGATCAACCCTATTCTTTTCACTTTTTCATTGTCGGTTATCTCTCTATCCGTCTCAAAACTGATATAGGCAATAATTTGTTGTACGAGTGTTGCACTGTCTTCTGCCGTATCATTGATAAGACTAGGGTTGAATATTGTGAAGTAGAGTAGTTTGGGCGGCACTGTCTCAGGGCCAGTTCCTCCATTTGTTGAAGATCCTTGACCGCCTATAAGGTTGGACGTGGAGGTGTGCAGAGCATTGAAAACGTTCATTCTCTCGTGATCAGCCGAATGACAACGATGGTTTCATATGTATCTATATTGGTCAATGTGAAGGGCCGTTGCATCAGCTAGCTGACCGTTCGAAGAACGTGAGTGTGTGTTATAGTATCAGCTTCAAAGTTGGGGTTAAGTGTACCGCACTAAAACCGTACACCTTCCCTTCCCAGACACTGAGCTTCACTATGCAGATAGACGCACATCGTATACTGGGCAAATACGTCGAAGTTCAACCCATACAAAAGTGACCATCTAGGTTTGTCATTTCTTTGTTCAGAAGCAACAGCGTAAACCAAACAGTCCAACCCACAAAGCTTCATATTGCCTAAGTATACATAATGGTTTTAGCTGATCTTGGTAGGAGGATCAACGCGGCAGTGTCCGACGTTACGAAATCCAACGTTGTCGATCAGGACGTTATAGATGGCCTCTTGAAGGAAATATCAAATGCCTTGATCGAAGCAGATGTCAACATCAAATTGGTCATAGGCCTCAGAAAAAAGTTAAAGGCCAAGATCGAAGAGGAGGACAAACCTGGAATGAACAAGAAGAAGTTGATTCAAAAGGCCGTCTTTGACGAGTTGTGCGAGTTGGTTGATTGCAAAGAGACCGAACTATTCAAGCCAAAGAAGAAGAAGCCCAACGTCATCATGTTTGTTGGTTTGCAAGGTGCGGGTAAGACCACAACATGTACCAAGTTGGCTGTTTACTACCAGAGAAGAGGATTTAAAGTTGGTATGGTTTGTGCCGATACGTTCAGAGCTGGTGCCTTTGATCAGTTGAAGCAGAATGCCACTAAGGCCAACATTCCATTCTATGGTTCTTACACGGAGGCAGATCCAGTCAAGGTTGCCGCTGAAGGTGTTGACAAATTCAAAAAGGAGAAGTTTGAGATCATCATAGTTGATACGTCGGGTCGTCATAGACAGGAAACGGAATTGTTTGCTGAGATGGTTCAAATTGGTGAAGCTGTTCAGCCAAACCAAACAATCATGGTCTTGGATGCTTCCATTGGTCAAGCTGCCGAAGCACAATCCAAGGCTTTCAAAGAGTCTTCTAACTTTGGTGCCATCATTATGACTAAGATGGATGGTCATGCCAAGGGTGGTGGTGCCATATCCGCCGTCGCTGCTACTAAGACACCGGTTGCATTTATTGGTACTGGTGAACATGTGCAAGATTTGGAGAGTTTCACACCAAAGCAGTTTGTCTCCAAGTTACTAGGAATAGGTGACATTCAAGGATTGATGGAGCACGTGCAATCGTTGAACTTGGATCAAAAGGATATGATGAAGAATCTACAAGAGGGTAAGTTTACGTTAAGGGATGTGCAAACCCAAATGAACAACATGCTCAAGATGGGTCCACTTTCTAAGATTGCCCAGATGTTACCTGGTGGGTTTGGAGACATGCTAAGTCAAGCCGGAGAGGAAGAGACCTCGCGTAGGTTCAAGAGGATGGTTTACGTGATGGATTCCATGACCAAGGAAGAGTTGGACAGTGATGGTGACATCTTCATAGATCAGCCTAGCAGAATAGTGCGTGTGGCCAGAGGATCAGGAACCTCGGTGACGGAGGTTGAGTTTGTGCTAGTGCAGCAGAAGATGTTTGCGAGAATGGCTCAAACGACAAAGAGCATGCAACAACCAGGTGGAGCTGGAGGTATGCCAGGAGTGCCTGGAATGCCTGGTGTGAGCCCTTCGATGCTGCAAAGGGCCAAGCAGCAGATGCAGTCAGACCCATCAATAATGCAGAATGTTAGCAAGATGATGGGTATGGGAGGTATGCCCAATCCACAGGATATGATGAAGATGATGAACAACAACCCACAGGATATGATGAAGATGATGGAGACACCAGAGATGAAGAACATGTTGAACACTCCAGCAATGAAGCAAATGGCCAGGAGTTTTGGTTTTGGTATGTAGCGAAGCAGATTATGGTTCAACTGCCTGCACTCATGAAAATAGGTTAGTTCAATTTTGCATGGATTTGTACTGCAGCTTTCGTAGTTATTTTTCTCAATTCTTTCTTTATATTTGTCATTCGAGTATATGGTAACCCCTTTAATTGGCATGTGGTATTAGTAAGGGTAGCCGTTATGGCAGTAACGCACACACACACTCGCTAAATTTTCACCGCTTTGGTCGCATATGCATGCATTGTAAGGGCGGGCAGTAGCTCTTTGATACTGCTCACAACGGGTGGATGAAGCAGTTCAGACAAGTACAACCTCAATGGTTGCCTATTGATAACCAATCGAACAGGAGAAGCCAGCAGAAAAGTTTGTTTATCATCCATTGGATATAGTGTTGAAGTATACATAGCTGCTAAATTACAATTGCCACCGTCAATCCATCAAATCGAGCACGTTTGAAATTCATACACCGAATAATTAATAAATCGCCGCCCCTTTCACCACCCTATTCACAGAACATCCGGATTCCACTTTCACAGCAATGTCTCTAGCCTCAACACTTAACAGATCGATCATCAGGTCAAAGGCCACACCGGCCACTTTCCGTCTGTTGAACAATCGTTCAACACATGTCCAATTCCGCTCCTTTGCATCGTTGAACCAACTTTCCACCAAGAGATCCGCCAAAACCGTTAAGGTGAACTTCCAACCTCTACTTTTCCAGAATGTTCGTTTGTCCACACCAAGAGCTCCAATTTTGATAGTTACTCCAAAGAGAAACTACACAGTGTTGGAGGAAGAATCTCCAGCACCGGTCATCTCCTACTCCGAAATGGAATCCATCTCAAAAGCTCCACCTGCCGAATCTGACAGTATCATAGTGGACGTTAGAGAGCCTGATGAATTCAAGGCGGGCCATATTCCAAACGCCATCAACATCCCGGTCAAGTCATCCCCTGGTGCTCTGGGCCTTTCAGACGAAGAGTTCCAACTAACCTTTGGATTTTCCAAGCCTGAGACCTCAAAGACACTGGTGTTTTACTGTCTTGCTGGTGTTAGATCCAGCATGGCAGAAGATTTAGCTGGTACTTTTGGATATGAAAAGAGATTGAACTATGTTGGCAGTTGGGAAGACTGGGTTGAACATAACGGTCAGGTTGCTCATCTTCCCCTCAAAGCTGGCGAGACGGATGCCGATTCCGAGGCAGAGAAGAAGGATTAAAGTAATCAGAGATGAAAGATGTCAAGATCAATCTAGTGTGGTGGTGTCCTATGAAAAGGATGGAAGAGAGGAATTGTGTTTTATTATCTGACAGCCGAAGCAATCTGTTGTACTTTCTTTTTTACTGCTACACAAACATTCTCATCATTTTTTCTATGTTCGTTATTCTTCTTTTACCAATTGAAACATTACAGTTCGATCAAGCTTTATCATTAGCAAGGGTATATTAATTATTGCGTCTAACAAACGCTGCGTATATATATATAGATAAATAAATGGAAGTAGAAAATGTTCACCGAAAATGGTTGCTTCATGTGATCAGACACTGGCCCCTGGCCCAACAACACATCAAGAAAACTCACAAAAGCTCAAATTTCACTCACCAGGCCAACCTTCAAAACTCTTCAGCAACTTCGTTCAAGTATTCAACATCTTCGTCTGACAAATTGAGTCTAAAGCTTGCATCCACAGAACCAGAGTTCAACCATGAGGCAATAACAACAGGAACGGAACAGTTATACTTTGCGGTCAACTTCTCCAACCTTTGAACCAACTCAAAGTTGTTGCCGTCACCAAGGTTTATTGATCTTGGTGTTGATTTGAGGTTCAACAAGTTTGTAACTCTTGCAGAGTTGGACTTGTACCTTTCAAACTGTGCCTGTGATAGATGTGATGAGGATGATGATGATGAAGAGGTTGAAGAAGAAGATGATCTCCTCCTCCTACTTTGAGTGGTAGCTGTGGTTTCGGACAGAAAAGTCGGTATCGTTCTTGGAGATGTAGAATTTGAGAATCTCATGTTGTAAAACTTTTCATCTAGCAAATCTGGCGATATCACACAGGACTGTGCTGTGCATGCCGACACAGTGTTTGATTGGCACTGACTCTTGAGTCTGTTTGACAAGTCTCTAGTGAGGTATGTGGTTGAGTTTGTCGATTGTCTTAGTGCTTGTCTCATTTTAGTTTGTTTGGCAATATAGAATAGTAAATGATTTATTATAGGGTTGCTTCAGGCTGATATAGGAAAGTAGCAAACTAGAGTGATACTAATGGATTGCTGGATGATAAACTCAGAATAGATTAAAAATTGATAAAAGATGATCTATCAAAGAGAGGGGGGAATGGATATTATTTATACAGAGTTGCTGGATCTGTTATCGATGCACAGAGCAATGTTGAGATCTGGATGAGTCAAGCACCCCAGCAAAAAGAGGAATTATAGGCAAGATTTAGGGGTTTAAGCATTACAAATCCGGAGGTGAAAAATTCCAACCCGTGTGGCTTTAAAGCCGAGCAGCAAAAAAAAACGTACCAGAAGTTTCTCTCTGTTTCGCGCGTCTGCAGGTGAATTACTCAGCCCACGCGCTTATAAATGGTTCCAGCTGTGGCTTGATTCAACACTTACAAATCAACTTTGTATGGCAAGATGAGCTGTTTTGGTAGTCGGACAGTTGGGTGGTTCGATGGGTGGGCTGTTGAGTGGTTGTACTAACGACAGATTGAGTCAAGTATTCCTCAATGTCAAGCGTATGGATGTACCAACAAGCAGAAGAACCAACGTGGCATCATGATAGCTCCAAGAGCTCAAGCAGAATCTGATGGTTCACTCAACACATCGGTTCTTGAGAACCGTTCTCGTATAACAACTGTAGAGTAGCACTTTCCCCGGAACTGCTGGTGGTAGCAGCGCTGTAGCCACCGTCGCTGTTGGTGACAGCACGCCACAGCTGACGTAAGAACCACCGAGGTTTCGGTTGAATAGAAAGACGGCCCAACTGAACCTGAGTGAATCAAACTCCGAGACACAGCAGCGAACGAGCAAACTTCTCATTACGCTGGGAACCGAACGCTTATCATCAGAGAGTTTCCTGCTTTGTCAGTAAGTAAGCTGTTGACAGCCGAGAGTACCAACACCGGTCTTTCTCAAGTGCAGCGGCTGTTGGGTTGTGGGGGCCGCTCGCTATTTTACTTCCGGTCCGGCAGTTTGGGTAGGGATCAACAAATACACCCTTCTTTCGGTTCGGATCTGATCTATCTAACAAGTTGATCTCCACATTACTACTCAATTGCCTGGAATTCAACCCGGTACTCAGCCTAGATTAGGTAACTCGTGTCAACTTCGTAACGGCGCTTGGAAAGAGACACGTTGAACTACACATGCACCCATCAAAGAGGACAACGTAGACCACTAGAATTCAACATCCATCAGCAGCACCGTATTCATCCACCTGGAATCATCGAGAAAAACAAACAGGACAGGAAACTAGAGAGTCTGCTGAAACGTTGCATAAAGCATTGAGGTATGACGTGTCTTTTGGTATAGGCTGTTCTTAGATGCTATGTAGACCAACGTAACCTATTCGTAAACTATACAAAATGAACGAGTGGTTGCGAAGTACTCTTTATTTCTTCTTTGGGTTTAGGTCGTACCCTTGGAAATCAGATCATTACCTGGCTCCTTGGAAGCTAATTGGGAAACCAACACGATATACTCCTCTTATCGGAGTTGTATGAGTGTATAAAGTTTGATCGACTGATGGATTGATTATCTGGCTATCTTATCGGGGATTGCCACGCTAGTTAGTCCTGTATAGGGACGTCATATCCACATACAGACATACACATCACGCTATTCCCTTCTAAAAGCCATCATACACTCTGTACCAAATGGTGGAGACGAGAAAACAGGTGATGCCCTTTTTGATTGAAGAAGTAATCATGATGCTGGCTACATCTCTCGGAGCTAATCTCCACGGCTGTGCTAGACTTTGGTCTACAATAAATCAACAGGCAACAGACGCACCAGCCACAACTGCTAATTATGTGGCTGGTGCTGCCCCACATTGTTTTCGGAAGCCCGACACGCCCGGAATTATATAGTGGAAAATAGCAATCCAGTTACTCAGGTGAATCCTTTGGAATTTCCTATACCCCAAAATTAGCAAGGTAACCAAACAAACAAACAAACAGCCCTCGAGAACTCTACTACTTTTGCTCTTTGCTCTTTGCTCTTTGCTATTTGGTTGCTTCTGATCTTCCATCACTTCAATTGCTCGCTCGCTCGCTCGTCTCATCTACCTCCACCACTACTGATTTGCTTTATAAGGTGCTTCCATCAAATCAACAACTTCTCTCTTTCTCCAAAATAATCTTCGACATTGGGTCGTCAAATTAGAATAGAGAGCATTGCTAACTGACTTATAACTAAAAGTACCATTCCACTCACCTCACCATGTCTACGGAATCAAACCTGTTTATGAAGAAGGTCTCGATTGTGATTTCGTTCCTCCTATCGGCCTATGGAACTCTCTTCCTATTCCTCTTCTCCCATCATGGCTCTCACTACAATACTCCTTTCACAGGAACCTTTGTCATCACGGCAATCTACTGGCTGTTGACCATGCTACTCCAGTTGTTCTTCATCATCAAGGTGTTTTACGACACTAGCGTCACCACTGAATCCCAAAGAAAAATTAGCGAGATCATTGGTTCTCATTTCCTGTTCAACAATGTTGCCCATTTCTTCTGGTGCTACTTCTTCCACAAGAGATCCTTTGCCGTGTCCGAGGCAATTTTGGGATTGAACTTGTTGAACTTGTTGGCATTGTACTTCACACATAAGACTATGTCCATCAAGAACCTGAACGATTGGTTCACAATCCATTTCCCGGTTGCTTCGATGCCACTATCCTGGACCCTCTATGCATTGTTCTGGAATGGAGCCTGTATGGTTCACTCCCACAACAAGTCTCTATTTGCAAGAGTCTGTGCAAACTTGTTCATTTGGGAATTCTTGCTAGTTCCAGGTTGCTTCTTGTTGTTCTACAAGGATTGGTCAATTGGATTGAGTTCCAGTTTGTTGATGCTTGGTCTGGGTTTCGGCCAGATGTTTACAAAGGTTGTTGCTCTGCAATGGATCTTTGCATTTGTCATTGCTGGATTGGACTTTGTTGCTTCCATCTTGACCATGTTTGGATCTGGTGTCACCAGCAGCATCAACACTGGCACTTCTTCCAGCGAACAGGCACCATTGCTAGCATGATCCTTGATACCGACAGTATCAGTATGCCTTACCGTCCTCAATCTCTAACTTGTGAATGTGTAGCGTGCCATCTCCCTTCTTCCTCTTCCTTTTTTTTCCTTGTTTTTTTCTTTCCTTATCATTCTTGAAGATCAATTTTTTACCTGTCCTTATGGACATTATTCATATCTTCTACCTTGAGGTTTGACACCTCGTTTTTTTATGTCCTGGAATATATTTCGTTTTCATCAAAGGTATTAATACTGAAGTAAGAAAAGCATACATTATTAGCTCAGTTGAAAGCTATGGGTAGCATTGTGGTCACCCCTCTCTAGCAAGTAGATTCTGCCTGAGGTAGGAAGCTTTCCATATGCTCTATGGTACCGGAATCACCGTTCGACGTTAGATGGCATATTCTAAATGGCCACCATTGGTTGGCAGCGTAGCAACGGTTTGAAGTACTGAGGTCACACTGACCTCTAGAGCACGGTTTGGGATTAGATCGAGTAAACGGCATTTCATGACCATAAATGAGAACTGCTGCTCAAGATAGTCCACGTTGAGCAGGCCAACAAGTTAGCCTGTTTTCATTCTCCTTTTCCTCCAGTGACACCATCCAGTGGCCTCACCATCTTTTCAATCAGTTCGGTCTGTACTATTCTCTTTGGCTTGTTCAAACCCACACTCAAATGCTCTAGCATTGCATCGTGCGAGGCAAGACTGGCGTAGGTATCCCTCTTGACGTTGCTTATGAACTCTTGCCTTGCTATATCTGCACTTCCTAAGCCGACATGTTTTGCCTTTTGCGTCTCGTACTGTTGACGATCTCTTTGATTGTCTGACTGTTGATAGTTGGGAGAAGAGTATGGAGGAATAGTTTAGAGTTAGTAAGATTGTGCAGATCCATACGTGTTTGATTGGAAGTGATACTTACCATTGTTTGAAATGTTTGGCTAACCAGAGTGATTCATGAAACCTCCTATGTCACGGCTGAAGTGATATCTTTATACTGTAGTTCTGATAAATACGAGTATAAGGTTGAATCAATCTGTAGCTGAAGCGTGTACGTAGATTTATAATAATTTTTCAACATGCCGGTCGCACTCCCCTGCATATAGTCCAAAGCACTGTCCAGCTCTTGTTTGTTCCCAAAAAAGATGCTTTTGTTTCTTTCCCTCCATCAAAGATTTACATACAGATCAAAGTAAGCACACTTGATCATACCTTGCAAACTTGACAGCTTATAACTCTTCAGTTAGAGTCTTTGTGCTGTTTATCATGGAGCCTCTTAGCGAAGCCGAGCAGCAGCAGCAGCAGCAACAACAACTCATCGAATCTGTTGATTGGAAGATCTTCACGTCTAGAGCCGTCAAGGATTGGAGCAAGACTGTGGAATCACTTTTGGCACAGCTGAGTTCCAAACAAATATCAACATCTGATGTGTTCTACGAGATAGTACTCAACTTGAACGATTTTCAAACAAGGATATCCCCAAATCAATTGCTGGATCTCACCAATTCGATCATAGCATGTCTACCAACGGTGAAGGAAAGACAAGAGGCGGCTGTTCAATTCTTGATCATATTCCAGGCATCCAATCCCAAAGGTCACACAAGCAATTTCATTCAATCTGTGAAAATAGATGCCCAGTTTAAGAGGCAGTATTTGGATGTCTCAGTGCTGAAAAATGGCATTTTTCCCGACTTCAACAAGTTTTACTTCAACGACGCAAGAGAGAATTATGGTATTGAAACATACACATCGTTGTACGAATCAAGTGAAGGTTACTCCAAGCTCATTGCAGAGACTTATGCATTTGCATTTGAAGAGCCCTCCCTCCAAAACGTTGATTGGTTTCTACAAATAGTTGAGAGGTTGATAGGTCACTTCAAGCTAGATACAAACAGATGCTTTCTGATTCTTTTGAACGTCTTTTCCTTGTCTTCCCAAATTGGCGAGGATTTGATGGTGAAAACCTTTAAAAAGTCAATGTGGTGGAAGACGCACGAATCGAACAACACCATTCAATCACTTTTAGTTTCTTACCTGTCATCACAAGGCTCTAACGAGAAACCGGTCAACGAACTCAAAATCATAGCATTGCTCATCAAAGAGAATTTTCTTGAGTTTCACTCAATCTATAATTCGTTGGGACCACTAGAGTTTGAATCTAACGCTGCATTCGAAGTTGAACCAACTCAAGATGATGCGTTTGACCAGTTATACCAACAATACAAAGAGGAGACTGCCGAACAGGCTTCGAAAACTACAGCATCAGCATTGGCGTTGGCCGCCCCACTAGTATCAGATGACGAAAGCGACGAACCAAGCAGGCCGTTGAAAGAGCACAAGAAAGGATTAACAGAGGAACCTCTGGCCACCAAACCAACAAAACAAACCTTGGACATGCAATTAGCAAAGAACCATAAGATCCATTTTACGAGGCACATGCTATCCTTGAGGATGTACAAGCCATCTCTGTTCATATTGTCGCAATACCCATTCCTACCACTTATTGATCAGACCATATCGAGCTATATAAATTCATTTGTTGAAGACTTGATAGATCCACTTTATTCCAACATGGTTCCGTTTATACAGCTCGTCGAATTCAAGGAGTCTGCCACATCCAAAGTTGATTATCCATCAATTTTAAATGTGGATGATCTAATAAAATGTTGCAATGAACTGCTGAAGTTTAACGATATCAAAGTATCTCAGCAGCCCACTCTTTATGTCAAATTGATCAGAATAATGGACAAAAGTCTTAGCGATGATGACAGTGACGAGAATAAATCCAAGTGGCTGTCGTTCTATAGAGACTTCATTTTCAAGTCAATCCCCTTTGCCCCAAACATGCCAACGGCCAATGCAGCATATGATGTTTTGCACAAACATTATCCACTAGAGACACGTTATAACTTATATGGTGAATTCCAAACCGTCACTGTGAAGAACAATCTAGAACTCAAAATGAAGTATGACATTACGGAGAAAAAGACCAAGGACATCCTAAAAAGACTTTCAAAGGAAAACTTGAGCATCATGATGAGGCAAATGACAAAGATGTCTTTTGCAAACCCATTGGCATTGACAAATACCTTTGTCAATCACATCGAAAGTTACATCAGTTTGAGTGAATTGGTTGTTGAGTCTTCAAAGTTTTTCTGCCCTTTCACTTGGGATGCCTTAACATTCCAACTTTGCAACAAGTTGACCTCCAACAGATTGGCAATGCAGAGTGATGGACTTAACTATACTCAATGGTTTCAAAATTTGTCTTCTTTCATTGGTAAGCTCTCTAGGGTTTGTCTAACCTCCTTCCAATTGGCACCAATATTGACTCTCATCTTGAAGAACTTGGAGGGAGGATCTACAGACATGCTATTGCTATTGAACACCATTGTCAGTTCAATGAGTGGTATCCAGCCGATCAACAACCTAACATCAAGACAGATCCACTTGCTCAATTCGGAAACAAGTTTGAAAAGATTAATCTATATGGTTATTCAGGATGAGAGAGTTAGTTCTAAAGCAGGATCGGTCAAATTGTTAGATAACCTAAACTCCATGGATTGTCTTGCCGAGTTGTTTATTCTACTATGTGGATTACCAGACAAGGTTGTCGAATCATCCAAGGATCCGTTGAAGGTGTTGAACTTGAGATGCGATGAGATGAATTCGTTGATTCACATGTTTATCACCATGATTGATGACAACCTAAAATCTGCCATTTTTATTGAGAAGATGCTTCCAATTGATAGACTCATCAATGAATTTGGTGTCAAGCCAGAATGGGCGTTTGAAGTTTGGAGAAGACATTGGGGAAGATTGATCAAACAGCAACTTGTTGATAAAGTTGAAAAAGTCAACATTTTGGACAGTGTTGCTGAAAAGTTGCCTGAAGTTTTACCAAGGGTTGACCTCAATAGAATCACACCGGAACTCTACGTCAACTTCTGGCAACTATCACTATACGATATTAACTATAGGCAGATCTCCCATCAAGATGAGTACAGGGATATCGTCAGCCAGACGGAGAACACAAAGAAGAAGATCAATTTAGCCAAGTCAGACCCTGAATTTTCAAGGACTGAACTTCACAGACTCGAGAAGGAACTGGTTGCCTTGACGGATGTTTTAGCGTACTACAAGAAAGATCAAACCAGACACAGGGACAATTACAAGATGACAATGAACAGAATAAACATGGAGAAATCAAAGTGGTTTGCCGCTCAAGATAATTATGAGTCAACTATTGATGCAGCCATAGCGATGCTGGAATACTGTGTATTCCCTAGGGCAATCCATTCACCCTTTGATGCCATCTTTAGTGTCGAGTTTCTTTTCTCTCTGCATGGCCAAAATACCCCTGGGTTTTCATTGTTGTGCCTGTTGAACGAACTATTTAGTGGTAATGTTCTTCTTGCCACCTTGTTTACAAGCACGGGGATGGAGGCTGAGAATCTGGGGTTGTTCTACTCTGAGGTAATAAAGAAATTGAACAGCTGGAGAAACTCAGAGTTGGACTACAACAAGACCGCAGTTGGGGAAGTTACTGTTGCAGCCAAGGAAGATGATGCAATGGAGGCCACTGTTGCAGCCAAGGAAGATGATGCAATGGAGGCCACTGTTGCAGTCAAGGAAGATGATGCAATGGAGGTTGACAACGCAGATGCATCATCTGCTCCTGTTCCTGCTCCTGCTCCTACAAAAACAGAGCCCCTTCATGGAATGAGGTCCCCAACTTCTGACGTGCCGCTAACTTATGAAGAATTCCGCAAGACCCTTTTCAACTGGCACAAGCTTCTACTAAAGCAGATAACCAAGTCTCTCGAGTCAACACACTACACAACGAAAAACAATGCTATTCTTTTCTTGAAGAACTTACTTGGCAGTTTCCCCATCATTGATGAACATGCTAATAGTTTGACTCGTAGGTTAGAACCTATTTCCAAATTGGACGAAAGGGAAGACATCAAGCTTGCATCGAGTGCTCTCTTCATGATGATTTCCTCGAAGAAGACTAATTATATACCCACTTGGGACTTTTATGAGGTTACACCTGAGGAGAAGGAGTTGTTAGTTAAAAGAAGAAACGACCATTTAGAGCTTGAGAAACAGAAACTCGAAACTATAAGAAAGAATCAACAGTTAGAACAGGCCAAGATTGCTGCCGATGCTACTGCCAAAGCACAGGCAAAGGCTGACAGTAGTGCTGTGAAGCCATATGGTTTGGTTGGGTTGAAAATGACGCCAAAGTCGTCGACGAATGGAAGTGGAAGACAATCGGTCACACCTTCGGTGGCTACCGAGGAGCACAAGAATGGAGCCGATGTTGTTATGGAAGAAGCTCCAGCTTTGAAAACACAGGAAACATCTGGGCCAAGGCCAGATTCACCAACATCCTCTAGAGCTGTTACCCCAAACTCGACTGCTGCTGATGAGCCTACAGCTGTTGTTTCAGAAACACTTGAGAAGATAGCACCAGAGAAAACATCAGACAACACAGCCGAGAAAACAAAAGGTGAAGAAACCCCCGAGGCTGACTTGGCTCCCGTCAGAAAAATAGACGAAATACCAAAAGCAGAAGTCAAAACTGAGACTACCGCTAGCACTTCCATCCCAGCGAACAACAGCGACAACTCGAATGCGAACGCAGAAGGTCGTGAGACAACACCATCAAGTACATCCAGGTCTACTACACCACAGGCACCTGCAAACAGATCTCATCAGCGCGGCACTGTGGAGTCTTCATCGTCGACCCCAGTGGCTTCACCATCTTCTGGTAGACAGACCAGAAACTATGTTGATCGTCGTTCTCTTATTGTTCAAAGGATTGAAGAGGAAAAGAGACGGGCCCAGAGGCAAAGGCAAAGCCAAGGATCCACAGCCAGCTCTTCGGGTGTGTCTAATGGTCTTTCTTTACCTCCGCTTCCACCACCTCCTCCTCCTCCGCCGCCTCCCCCTCTTTCTGCTCCGTCTGCTCCACCTGCTCCGTCTTCGCCTGATGTTCGTGGAGGTGGCAACGAGAGAAGAAGAGGAGGAGGCAATGGTGATGATGGAAAACGTACAAGATCCAACTTGAGAAGGGAGGATGATTCAGCTGGTTACAGGTCAAGTGCAAGGGATAGCAGAAAGCGTGAGTATGATAACGATGGGAGTAACGGCGGTGGAAGCAGACCAAGGAAGAGAAGACACTAGTGAGTGTTACGCTAACCATGTATAATTATTATTGGTACTGAAATTGCAATTGCAATTGCAATTGCAATAACAACCTTCATCTCATCAAAGAGGTACTCGGTATGTTTATAAGATTCAATGCTTCCATTAAAAAAATGAAAAATAAGAGAAAGAATCCCTGCCACCAAAACCACCTAATAGATCACGTTAAGGAGCAGGTCATTGAAATTGCCGATCAAATGCCGGGCGAGAGTAGTATTGACGACATAACAGGTTTTGTTGCACAACGAATGTAGTGAGACTCATCATTCCTGAGAGATATAGAGTTTGTCCTGTTACTAGCTAGCTGTACCGGATGGAAACAAGAAAGGCAGGATATGACTGAATATGAAAGAAGGAGACAACCAAACCCGTGCAGTTCTGTGCTGTCTCAGAAAGGTGCAAGCCAAAAAATACCCCTGCCAGATCCTTCCCCGATAGGGCCAATCTACCCACGCAGAGCTCCGCCCAAGCCGCACTGCCCACCGCGCTTCATCGGGCCGTCTTTGATAAGCTAGATAGGGAAGGCGATAAGCATGGCTGTGCTGCCGTGTGCTGCCCCCGTGGCAGGGCACCAGCCAATTATCTATCGTCCACGCTGAGTCAATGCTTCAAACCCACCCTACTGCTATCTGATATCGGAAGGGGAAACACTTCTAGGGCATTCTTCCCTTGTCCATACACAACAGAACTTATTCCTTCTTTACAAAGCAACCTTTTTCTAAAGCAGCACACCTACTTTGATCTTTCTTACTTCGTCTCTTTAGTTTACATTAAGAACCATCAATACAAGGGAAATTTGTTCATCTCCACAGGCTCGGTTGGAATCAAACATATCCATCCTTTTCGATTCGTTTGACTGCAACCCTTCTCTTTTTCTGAAAAGGCAGCACCATTCAATAACAACACCTCCGTTATCATCAACAGATACAGAGGTCGAAGCGAACTCATTTATCTCCATATTCTAATTATTCCTGTCTTTTTGAGACCCGATCCTGTCTTGCTCATAATACCAACATCACATTTGCATCAGCTTTAGCGTTTCTTCATTATTGACAAGTTTGCTGCTACATGCCCAATCATCCCCCACAAAGATTTCCACCCAGTGTCCTAATAGGTTACCCTTTTACCGTTCACATTAAAAGCAGAGTTTAACAGAGATTCTCCATCCAAAGAAATGTCAACTTCAACCTCTCCACCCGAAAGGAAAACGGGTGTTTCTTCATTAACAATGCTGATGAAAGAACAACAGGACAAACAAAGCCCCACCATTTCCTCCACTACTATACCTCTTGATGCAATCCCCCCTTCAACACTAAGACTCGATCCCGAAGACAACCAATATCGCAAGACCATCACTACAACCATCTCACTGGAAGGTATCTCACCGGATGAGGATGAGTATAATGATGACGCTGAGACTTACGATCCACGTCGTGAAGAGGTTGACTCTCAGCCTGTCACAAGAAGACAGTCTACCATTACAGTCGAACCAATGACGGCCCAAGTTGCCAAGCCTTCACTTCCAGTTGTTCAAACTTCTTTCCCAACATCACATTCTCCAGGAAGCGGCAGTACCAGCGGCCATGGAACCCCAACTACAATCTCCAGAAGCTCCAGTTTTCAACAGTTTACACCAGGCTCTTTCACATCCTTGTCCAACGCTATACCGTACTCTGCTCCAGGAGGTAACAACAGACCTTCCTTTTCCACATCGCTCTCCTCTAGTACACTGACTCCAAGTTTCCCCGTGCCAAACTTGGCCAATGGACAGATGATATCTGGCCCTAATATTTCGTCTCCCTCAATCTCTTCTCCAAGACAACTTGATGCTAGATTCATCATTTCGAAGCAGAAGGTTCAACAAGCTCAAGAGGCAAGAGCCATCGCCGCAGCTAGCAGTGCTAGTAATGGATCAGGAGGCTCAAGCGGTTCACATGGTCATTCACACAGCTCTTCATTCTCACACCAACCGTCAAACCTCTCAAGCAGCTCCAAATCAAGCACTTCTGTAGCAAACTTTTTTTCGAAATCAAGAAGGGTTCCATCCACTGTTGGCTATGATCAAACGGGCTCTTCCCCAACAACATCTACAAACAACAACGTTGGTTACCAACAGCAGCATGAGTTTATTGGACATTCACCATCATCTCAGTCAAGCACTGAAAGTACATCTTCGAATCATTTGGCCAGTACTTCATCTAGACACTCTTCAATGGCCGACTTGCGCAGGTTCTTCCGTAGATCCGTCTCTGCGACAAACACCACACAGTCCGGTTTACCATCATCAATGCCTAGAACTTCCAACTTGAGTGCCGGTTTGAGCGTTCAACGTCAACAAAACATGCCATCAATCCCACAGCCAGCACCTGCCATCACCACAACGGGTACTTCTGCTGTCAACTTCCACAATCCATCGTACAGTGTCAGCAACACAATACCATCCTACTCTTCCCCAAGCAACAGTGGTAACACAACGCCCGTTAATGATTATTCCACCTCTCCTCTTGAATTTACAAGGAGACATTCCACATATGGCACATCTCCAAAATTCCCATCTTCTATTGGTAGCACAAGCACCTTTTCAACACCTCTCTCTATCGGTGGTAACACCACCCCACAAATACCGTTCAGTAAGAGGTACAGCAAGTTTGGTGACAATTTGGGTGCCGGTGCAGGAGGTTTGGTGAAACTCGTTAAGAGAACCTCCGATGGTCACCTGTTTGCGGTGAAGGAGTTTAGAGCTAAATACCAGCATGAATCAAAAAGAGACTACACAAAGAAAATCACCAGTGAATATTGTATCGGATCCACTTTGAAGCATCCAAACATCATTGAAACCATTGAAATCTCGTATGAAAACGATCGGATCGTTCAAGTGATGGAATACTGTGACTATGATTTGTTCGCCATTGTGATGTCAAACAAAATGGCTCCAGAGGAGATCAACTGCTGCTTCAAGCAGATCCTGAACGGTATCAGATACATACATTCCATAGGTTTAGCCCATAGAGATTTGAAATTGGACAACTGTGTCATTGACAAGAGAGGTATCGTCAAAATTATAGATTTTGGTTCTGCCGTTGTGTTCCAATATCCATTCACAAACAACTTGATCGAGGCACAAGGTATTGTTGGATCGGATCCATACTTAGCACCTGAAGTTTGTGTCTTCAATAAGTACGATCCAAGACCGGTTGATATCTGGTCAGCTGCAATCATGTACTGTTGCATGATGCTCAAAAAGTTCCCATGGAAGGTGCCAAAGTTGAGTGATCCTTCATTCAAGATGTTTGCATCAAGAGAACCTGGTGTTACCTTTGGTGACTTGCTAAGAAGGGTTCCAGAACCTCCTGCTTATGACATGTCCACAATTGCAGAGAATGAAGCCGACGGTTCGGCAAAAAAGAATGCATCTTCAGCAATACCTACCCCTCCACCAACTGCATCCAACTCCAACGAATCACCAGACGAAGAAGACGAGGAGAACCAAGACGGAAAGAATGGCAACGGTATAGATGGAGGAGATCCATCAAAGCATACCTCAAACCTCATGGGTGAACAACGTCTTCTATCTGCCCTACCGGTGGACTGCCGTACAATGATAGGAAAGATGGTGAGTATGGCCCCAGCATGCCGTATCTCTATCGATGACTGTTTTGAGGATGATTGGTTGAAGAACGTTCCTATGTGTACCTTGATCGAAGATTTGAGCCTTGAAGGTTCGAGGCTGATCCCTGGCGAAGGGCATGTTCATACACAGGTTGATCAAAGTGTTGCCCATATTGCCATGCTGGAGAATAACAAGGGAAAGAAGGTGAAGAAATGAAGCTGGCAAAACGAACAAAAACGAACTTGTTGACTGGGATTCTGACTGGTGTTTGATTTTTCTTCTTCTTTACTTGGCGACTATTAATCTTTTCAGTCTGTCTCTATTTTTTCCCCTGTTTCTATTTATTGTGTGTGTCTTCATCTTTCAACCTTAGCATTTGTGTTTCTTTCTACTCATTGTTTCTTATATTTATAATCCTTTTCAAAAACCCTTCTTAATCTGTTCAATTACTTTCGACTGTTTTTCTTCTTCTACACTCTGTATCATTTCCGAGCCTTTACATTTCCATGTGTTATATAAATAATAGGTTTTTGCTCAGGCCTTTACTCTCCACGAGCAGTCTAAACACCAAAAGAAAAAGATAACTAAGATATAAAAGCTGCTATTGCCTTACACTCACTCTTAGCAAGCAAAGAAAAATAACAGTTTCAAGAAAAGAACAGAATAAGAATAAGGTAGTTTGAGCAATGCAAACACAAACAAAAAAGATGAAGCGATACAATTTTTCAAGCCTCACCGTTCCCAGCATCAGCAGAAAATATATCCCTAACCAGGGCACCCCAAAGCATCAGAACAGGAGCACCAACGGCCGTTCTTTTCAAACCTCTCCTTGCAACAATACTCTCATGGGCATTCAGCGATCTCAGAAAGCATGGGATCTTGATCCAGTCCAGCTCGTTCAAGTTATCACACATGGTTGTTCTCTTCTCATCGTACTGTAGGGGGGCCAACGTTTCTGCAACGGGTTGCTTTTCAAGTGGGGTTGGACGTTTGGTATGGCGTAGCAGATCCGGAATTGCCCTTTGTGCGTGTGAGGTGTCGTATTCGATCTCAAGGGTATAGTCGATATTGTGTGGATGGGTTGTCGATGCCGTTGACAATTGATGACCGTTCGCGGTGTCGTCCTCATTGCCGTTGCCGTTGCCTTCGTCGTTATGGCTCGTTGGTGATGGCGTGTCACCATGTTCACCATCTGCAGCATCGTTGTACTCTCTGTTCGTATGGTACTCTGCATCGTTCAAAGTTTCTTCGATCAAGTCCTGTGTTGCCTCTGCGATTGGATTGAACACTTCGGAATGGGATACCGCTGGTGAGACGGTGCCACCATCCTCTTCACAATGATCGTCCGATTTCACCAGCAGCATTCTTTCAATCTCCCTCCAGGCATGTCTGATGTCGAACTTTGGAATGATTGCCTTTCTGATGTAGCTCTTGATGGTTCCAAAGAGACTCACGGAAACAACCAAGGGGAACATCATCGGGAACAGTAGAAGCAAGACTCCAATGACAAAAGTTCTACGGTTTGAGTAGTTTCTAAAGTTGAACTTTGATTTGACCGAAGGATCTCTTGTGGTATGTTCCCAGTCAACAATCAAGGGTTTGTACTCTCTACCGTTAACAACGGCACTTGGCAATCCTTCGACGAAATGTAGGTCCAACATATCCCAGTCTTCGAATGGATGGTAGTTTGTGATGTAAGAAGTGGCAAAGGGCACTGTTCTATCATATTTGACATTTGCCAATAACACCCTCACTTTGAACAACTGTAGCCCTTTGTAATATTTCTTCTTCTTATCGGCCAGTTCAGGGACGATGTCTGAATTGTAGATGAAGAGATCCCTTCCTGATTGACCGATCAAATGGGAACCTAAAAAGTTTAGAATGTTATCCCAGATTCTTGAGGTGTTGAAAAATCGAACTCCAAGATGAGGAGTTGCAAAGGTGTTGAACAAGACTGGTTCAATCAATTGAAAGAATCCAATCTCGTAGAGTTCTCCTATGCAGTACCTAGCAACAAGACCTCCGAAACTGTAACCAATCAGACTGATCTTGTCAATATTAACATCTTTGTTCACCTTCAAGGATTCAATCTCGCTGAAAATCTCATCGATGACTCTATCTCCATTGAGCTTTACACCATCGTACGTCTTGAAATAACCAAATGTTGAGGGCTTCAGATAATGGACTGGTTCTTGTAAAGAGCAGCCGTCGAACGTGTCCATGAGAGTACGTTCGATAAGGTTCATATGGTCAGAGGTTCCCCACATTCCATGGATGAGCACTACCAAGTGGCCATTCGCTGGCATTGTTAAGTGTTAGTCTTAGTGATGGGTTTGATAGGAGAAGCAAGGGTCTATAGAGATGGAAAAGGTGACTGTATTCTATTGAAGGGTGCTGATGATGACGAGAATCAAAATGTTTCACCTCGATTGAGTCTAGATGTTTGAGAAAAGCAACCAATCAGTCAACAACCTTCTTCTGGTGGTAAAACGACGTGAAACCTTTCCCCCAATGAAGGAAGATGGTTGAAATGTCAGACAATGTACCCATATATATATATATATACAAGGGTTCTTCGTTATCGATGTGACACTGCCCCTTTGCTGCTTTCTCGGCTGTTCTCTTCCACCAGGGCCGTCCCTGCTGAGCTCGGCTCTGCTGCCCCGTGTGCCCCGTGTGCCCCGATGCCGGTTTCGTACATCTTCACATGTTTGGCCGAGGACACTGCGCCACATTTTGTACATAGAATCGGCATGTGCATCTGTGCATGCGCCACACAGCATGTGTTGTGAATTTTTCACTCAAATGTCAGGCTGGAAGAGCAACAACACAGACACGCAACGGACGCTCAAGGATGTGATTTAAGAAGGATAACATTACCCATCTTTGACGTGACCATATCCTATATTCATTCAACCTGACCTAAACCGATTCAGCTCAATTCGGTTCCACCCGGTATCCCTCAAATGTCATTTACATCCTCGAGACAGAGAACTTTCAGTGCCCCGGGGAAGGCCCTTCTAGCGGGAGGCTATCTCGTGCTGGACCCTACTTACAAGGCCTTTGTCGTTGCCCTCTCTTCAAGAATGTACGCATCAACAAGTGTATCGGAACCACCAGCTGCTTCCTCATCCACCATAATTACTGTCAAGTCACCACAGTTCAAAGAAGGAGAGTGGTCTTACCAGATCGATCTTGATGGCCATAACAATTACAGTTACAACGATGACCAACTGATAGAATCCAACGGAAGAAAGAATCCATTTGTGGAGGCCACAATAGCAATCGTGCTGGCGTATGTCCAGCCGTCGTATAACCTCCACATTACAATCACCATCTTTTCCGATGCGGGGTATCATTCGCAAGTCAACTCCACAAAAAGAACATCCTTGAACAATTCAAAGTCCTTTCTATACCACGACCAACCAATCACAAAAGTTTCAAAGACGGGTCTTGGTTCGAGTGCAGGGATAGTAACCTGCCTAACAACGGCACTACTTTCAGCGTACACGTCTACAGATGATGATAAATCTTTCAATGTGAAGGACCCACAGACCCTTATGCAGATCCACAACCTATCACAGATTGCCCATTGTATAGCACAGGGTAAAGTTGGATCTGGATTCGACGTTGCAGCAGCCACTTTTGGATCCATTGTTTATCGTAGATTCAAACCTGAATTGATCAATGGTTTGATCTCGGATAGTCTACCGTCATACTTGTTCACCACCAGTTTGAGATCACTAGTGGATGAAACAGACTGGCATATAACAAACAGCAGATGTGCCTTACCCAGTGGAGTCAAGTTGCTCATGGGTGATATAGTGGGAGGCTCGGAGACTCCAAAGCTTGTTTCAAAAGTGGTGCAATGGAGACAGGAAGATCCAACTGGCTCGTTGAATCTTTGGACAGAACTAAACGCTGCAAACATGAGACTTGTGGATTCTTTGACAAGGCTCCACGAAATCTCTGAAAAAGACTCGGATTACTACAACCGTGTTGTCATCAATAGGTTATCGGAAGGAAATGTTGACTCTTTCCGTGACGTTGAACCATTGATAGAGGTTTCGAAATCGATCGAACAGATTAGATCTTGCCTGAGAATAATGACTGAAAAGACAGGTGCTGAGATCGAACCTGTTGAACAGACCACACTCTTGGACAACTGTTGCTCGTTGAACGGTGTTCTGGGTGGTGTTGTTCCTGGTGCTGGTGGATACGATGCCATCTGCCTGTTGGTGGCCGAATCGGCAATCGATAGACTCTTGGACGATCTCAAGAACGATAAGGAGAACAGATTTGCCAGTGTCTCATGGTTGGACCTATGTGAGGAGAACGAAGGTGTTGTTGAGGAAGATACTACTGATTTCGAAGGCCTGTTATAGATGTCAACACGGTCAATATCATGTTTGATTAGATAGTGAATTGCTTTTGTATTATACATATTCACCCCCCAAACAAGCTGAGATCAGCATTGCATTGAGATTTCGCTAGGCGATGGAACTGCAATCCATCATTTTCCCGCTTTACCAAGGGTAGTCACTAGATGATGGTGTATCTCAGATTCGTGACAAGCGCACAGCGCATCTGGCTTCCCGATTTGCAAGGGTCTGAGAGATAGACAGACACGTTGAAAGACACAAGAGCATCTTTCTTTCAACCAGCTATGTTGTTGCGATCGATAGAAGCTGGTCTCTACATGTTCTGTAATGTTTAGGAAGGCTGGACCATATAGACCATGGAGTTTACTGTGTGGCTTTCACAACCCATAGTTGTACATAAACTGGTGACTCTGAATCAGATAAGGAGTAAAGATGATGCATTTGAAGGTGTAAAACGTAAATCCCCGAGGCTATCGCACGGATTAACTATCCTGCGTCGCGCTGTCCCGGGGAATAGAGGGGGTCCTCTCAGTCTTATCGCCACGGCAACAGCAACGGCCGACTGATGATGGGGGCTGATCCCCGTGCGGTGCCACCAGGCAGAGCGAGCAAGGCTCAGTCGCACTTTCAACGTGAAACTTCTTGGCCTTTTTCAATATATTAAGATTGCCATTTCATCTTTTTCAAAACAACTCCAATCACACGTGATGAAATTTGACAATGATATATATATTTATATATATCAATCCCTCTTCTTCTTTGACTAGCCTTGATACTTTCTCCTCTATCCCCTTCAACCTTGGACCCTGGTTTGATCTCTACCCTTCACCTTTCACGATCCATCTCACAGCGGCTTGGACGGCTCAACTCACACCACATCACCTCTCCTTGAAGTTTCATCCCTGCGGCGCAGGTTTCTCCCCACATCCGGCCGATACTACAGTCACCAGAGTATAAATAGCACAACATCCTCTTTACAAACAGATGACTCAAAACCCGGTATCTCTGGATCCATGCCAACCTCCGTCATCACCATTTTCGACAACTACATACATGACAAGGACCACGAACGATTCGTACGAATTGAACCGTTACCTACCTCCCTACCGGTCTTTGATCAACCCCACAACAAGGTATGACTACCGAAGCCACCAGTACATCGATGCCTCGATTGAGATCAAGTACACCGATTTCTTCCACAGAAAACAGCAGCAAGTGGAGAATAAATTCAAGATGAAATACCGGTCACTTTTGACCCCCTTGTCAAACACCAAGAAGAGGATCCTGGATGTTGCTTCAGATACCCTTTCCATCAAATCCTTCAAGTCTTCAAAGTCAACGGGTTCAATCAAGAAGATAGTAGGTCCGCAGGATCTCATGGATCTTCCCGATGAGATCATCATGCTGATCTTCAGTAACTTACAGGATGACCAGAGGTCAATGGTGAATCTACTCTACGTCAACAGCCGGACAAACTCACTGGTAAAACCACACCTCTACAGCAAACCCTACATTACATCCACCTACAGACTTGGCCAGTTTGTTCAGACCGTTAACGTGAAGAAACAACTGGCATTGATGGTGCAAACTATCGATTTGTCCCACTTGAGACCTGGAATTGAACTCGACGATGAAACATTGCAACTGCTAAATGACAAAATCATGCTCAACAAAGATGATGAGATGAGTGTCTTGAAGGATAAAACTGTGTTGGCTGGTTGGAGAGACTGGAGATACAGAGAACACCCACTATATGGTCAAAAACAACGCCAATTGGACCATAACCGTGAGGTTTTCTTTCAGGAGCCAACAAGCAGATCAAGATCTCAAAAGACAGGAAGTACATCTTCCACTGGACGTCTATCACTATCGGGAGATAGATCTCGAAGAGAGTCTAGAAAATCATCAGCAGCAAGTGCAGCCTCGAACGGTGGTTCCGTTTTCTCATCTTCAAACTCATCGCAAGAAGCAGATTTAGGAAGCAGATCGTTCTCGCTATCTCCAATCAGATCCAGAGCAAAGTCTCTGACTAGGACCACTACATCTTCGTCGTCTGGGAAGAAGTCAAACTCTAAATTCAAAACAACACTAAAGAAGGTTTTCCAACCTGACTTTGTCCAAGTCACACCACCTAATCCACATGCGAACCCTGTTGCGGTTGCCACATCGAGACATGAACTATCCGAAATGTGCCGTAACTTCAACCATAAACCTTTCAAGTTGGAGAACACGGAAAAGACAAACATGGAAAGATTTCTAAGCTCATACCTGGCTGCCTCTCTAGCTCCAGCAACAACAACACCATACATGACTCCACACCCATTGCAAAACCGCTTCTTGAGCACCTATAGTTTCTCCAAGGATGTGCCAACGGGTTACATCCTACACATTTTACAAGAGTGCGAAAACTTGAAACATGTCAATTTCAACGGTGTTTCCTGTGCAGCCGATTTTCAAATGAACGATTACGAATACTTCAACTGGGAAACGTGCAAGGGGAAAATCCTAAAATCGGATCCCCACAGGACAAGTTCGTCACTATCTTACGGCACGCTACTCCTAGACACAGAATCTCATGAGGCTGAAGTCCAAAAGAACAAAGAGTTCTTGAACAGGTACAAGACAACAAGGGCAATCTATTGGTCGGATACCCCTCGTGAGATCGATTGGCAGAGTGACAACTATCTCAAGATTGACAACGATTCGATCTGGTCGTTGTTGAGCCAGCTGAAACATGTGGAAACCGTCGAAATTTGTTCCTTGGTCTGGCTCAAGAAGGAGACTGTACAGTCCCTTGTTGATTCGATGGGTAAATCCACAGCTCTCAAGTATATCGACTGTACCGATTCCGGCATGCGCAAATCTTTGGATTGGGCAGATCGAAGAAGCGTGAAGGAGTGGAGACGGTTTTTTGCATCCATGCAAAAGAGAGACGGTGCCGGTGAAGTGGGTGGTGAAGTGGGTGATGGTGAAGCCGGAAGAACAACGGCCAGAGCAGGTCTCTTGGCTGCCGCTTTGGCCGATCACCGCTTGATCCTGAGAGAGGAAGCAGCACGGGAGAATCGTACCCATATGAATGCTCGTCGTCCTACCTTTACCATTTTTGAAAATCTGGAAAACATAGGACGTGAATATTATTGACTTTATACGACGTTTTAGCTTTTGTCCTGTTCTTTTATTGCTTGCTTTCTTCCAACCTTTCTTCTCGTTCTCCCTAACACTGGGTATTTTATCTTGCTACCGCTATTTTTTTTGGTCATCCTATGGAATGCTCTATCGCTACTGGTCTTTTTCGATTGGTATTTTCTTTTTACCGCTTTGCACTTGCTTCTTTGCTTTTGTTTGACCGGTGACTTTCTTCTCTTCTTGGTTCAAAACCCAACTTTTTTAACTACTCGCTGAAATCAAAAGTTTTCTGGTAAATTTATGAAACTATCTGCATTTGGAAAACTCCAAGTGTCAAGAACCATAAATAGTACTATTCAAATTCCCAAAAGTCCACTGCCATTTTTATCAAAAGTAATCACAATCAGGAAAGAATACAATCTGTGGCTAACTGAATAAAAGGGAGCTTTATGTTGCAACATTACATATTGAGCACGGCCCTGCAATGGAAACAGGCACAGGGGAGAACAGACTTAGTGCCGCGCCACCTCACCACTTGCTTCGCTTTGCTCTCTCTCACTCCTCTCTTTCCAACTTCCTTTCACTTCCTTTGCTTTCCATCGCTGGGTAGTGGCACCACACCCATTGTCTCTGTGGCTGGCATGACGGTCCAATCATATCGTCGTATTGGAAGAGTGAGTGGCCCAGGCGCATCGCCTTGCCTTGCCTTTGCCTGCCTTGCCGCAACGCTTTGGTCAAGGCATTATAGTTGAGGTTGCCCCCAAACAGCCAAGCTACACCGTACCGAGAGTTACACTGCGCTGTCAATTCCAATCGACAATCGACCAGTCAGCTCATCACCATCAGCCGATACCACTCTATCCAACCAGCTTTGTGTAGTACGGAGGAGCCAAAACTTGACAGACGGCCACTATCACCAGCGTATATAGATATATATCTGGTAGTCAGACATAGCACTGCACTGCACAGCCCCAACAAAGACTCACCCGCGTACGCTCGTCGCTTAAGCGCTGTGATCTTGCATACAATCCTTTGAGGAACTCTCCACTGCACACGCACGCTTGGGGCGTCTTGATCAACGAATCCTTACACTGTATAAATTTTTGTGCTTCCCTGACAGACCAACATCCATCTTCAACCGTCTAACTTTCCAACTGCTGTTCCACATCTCATTGCTACCATTGCAAAAAACATTGGAATCTTCATCTCTGTACCACTACAAGTCCGAAGGAGACACGAAAACATAGTTACAACAACCCATTGGCCCCTTCAAGTTGCCAGTTTTATACCGGGTTTCCACTTGAAGACTTTCAGATTCATCTTCCTGCTCCCTAACCTAGGCTCCCCCCATCTCTCACCAATTATCAACCCGAACCCCATTTCTCCCCCTTCACACATACGTACAGATATATTTGGGTATCACCCAGTCACTTTTAGGAGAATGTCAACCAGTGATGAGCCATCATACCAGTTGCCTGATGGCGCGCACAATCCAACACCGTTCTCATCAGTGCTACATTCCGAAAGTCCGTTTACCGACAACCAGCATCAACAGCAACATCAACAACAACTGCAAGAACAAACTACATTGCCTTTACAGGTAAATCCATACATCAACCAACTTACAACAACGCCTGCTCCGTACCTCCGACAGTTGGACATTCCAGACACGCAAAAGGAAAGAATCAATGTTCTGAACACACACGTTATGAAGACATTTCTGAACTCAGACCACCATGTTTCACTTGACGAAATATCATCAACGCTAACTCCGCTACCACCACCACCACCACCACAACAACAACAACAGCAACAGCAACAGCAACAACAACCAATAAGGCTTCCTCCCATGCAATCCGACGCAACGTCACTGTCCTTCATAACACATCCAACTAACGACACGCCGGAAAAACTCCAACATCCTCCGTTTGTTCCTGTTCCAGGATACCCTATAATTCCTCCTGGGTTTGTACCAGTCATGATGTCACCTCAAGGGTTCCTAGTGCCCATGCAATTCTCAGAGACAAATCCAGTAGATGGAAGCAGGATAGGCACACCGTTGGAATACAAGGCAGGCAGCGTCTCTTCTCTAGAGGCATACTCGCCAACGCCGAATAACAAGATCTTGCATCAGACATCACCGGAAGAGGTTTTGGTGAAGACCGAACACTCAGGAGAATCTGTTGTACTCCAGGACTCTTCACCATTAGCGTCCCCAACGGCGGCAACAACACAACGCACAAGTCCAGAGAATGACGGCCAAAGAACAACAACTGTCAAATCAGAGTCACCAGCACCACTACCAGCAGCCCACAGAGTCACGTCAATTTCTCACCTGATAGCACCGCATAACTACTACGACCCAATCAAAGATGCAGAAGAGATGGGAAAGAGATGGTTGGATGATGACGAGACCAACAATGGTACGACGGTATCTTCATCTTCGCCTTTACCTGCCACCAAACCATCCAGATCAAGGAGAAAATACACCGGAAACGCTGATAGCAAGAGACTGAAAACTTTGGATGATGCTGACAGGCTAGCCGCTCTGAGGATATGTCTAATTTCACAGGAGGATTTTGAGAGGCTGAACAAGAGGTATCCAGAAGGAGTCAAATATACACAGCATGAGATTGAATACAGAAAGGTTGAAGGTGAGCAGGACGTTACAGTCATGTACGCACGGATCAAGAAGGAGTACGTTGAGCATTACAAAGTTCTTGCAGATGTTGAGCATATTAAAGATCCGTTCAGTACGAAGAACAACAAATCGAACGAGATTTTGCACGGTTTGGAAAGAGACATGGCTGAACGGAGAGACGCCGAATTGTTGCGGGTTGAACTGTTCAAGAGGTACAAGTTGCAACAGCTCATGGGATGCCACTACGATGAGAGTCTTGAAAACTTTGGATCAATCTGTGCCGAGTATACAACGAGAATGCTCAAGCTGAAAAAGTTTCTTCAACAGCAAAGAGAAACGTTACAGTCTGACACTGCTCCTGGCTCAACTTTACGCGATATTACAAGCAGCAAGTCTGAAAAGTTATGGAAATCGATCCTAACAGAGCAGCAGCACGATCAGCCGGCAGCCATACCAGTTACGGCCAAAGATACAAAGGCTAGTTCTAGTGCTTCCAATTCCAGAATTGGATCGGACAACGACAGTTTGTCTTCTTCTTCAAGCTCCAACCTAACGACATCCGCAATGGGCAAGACACCGTCGTCGTTGTTGCTATCGTTGGATGGAGGAAAGAAAAGAAGAAGAATGCTATCAAGGGTGAAGAAGCAACCATATCAGGTCACAACAGAACCTATGACAAATACCGACAGTATATTGAACGATCTATCTCCCATCTTCTCGGCTGAAGAGTTTGCAACTTTGACAAACGAAAAGTCAAGAACCTACGAAACCTATGTTTTGAACAGTCCCCATGCTGAAGTTGCAAATCAGGATGATATAGTTGAAGCGGTTGGACATTTCCATGTTGATTCAACGGTGTTGAATCTGATCCAGAGAAACAGTGATGGCAAGAGACCTCCAAAGGGGAACAAACTGTTGAAAGAACTGATCGCTGGAGGAAGCCTTCAACCTGATGGTATTAGAACGAGAAACAAGAATGAAACAATGGTTTCCACTTTGGAGAATGGGCTGGATAACAGTTATACCTCCGATTCTTCAAGGGCAGCAAGATATCAACAGAACAGACCCTATTCGAGTGGCACCAACTTTGCAGGAGCAGACAGTTCTGACCGTGAAAAGTTCAAAAACTTGAAAGTTGCCGAACATGCCAACAATCTGACCGTGCAGTTGGTCAAAACTTACAAGGTTCCAATGGGATTGGATCTGGATGAGATTGAACGAGATTTGAGGTTGATCAAAAGTACTGGTGTGAAGAAGTAAGTTTGTGGCTTCAGTCTTGGGATTCGTTTATACGACACAGATACTTTATAGGTTCAATCATGTGTATCCAATGGAGTGTTTTTTTTGAATACAGAAAAAGGGGGTGAGTAAGAACAGGGCAGTGCTAGAGCAGGTGCGGTGAAAAGTCCAAACATGGGGAAGGAAACTTACCCTACCGAAGAAGAGGATTACCCTGCACAAGGCAGAAGCATACCCGGCGTAGGGCTCCCGGAAGGGTCTTTGCTTCCTAATTCCACTTGCCCCCATCTAGAAAGATCCTCTAAAATGGAGAAGTAAGCAAGAATTTAACAAGTTGAAAATTGAAGGTTGGAAGGGTACAAAAGAGTATGGTAAATGTAACCAACGAATACACTGGAAGGTAAGCCAGTGGCAGTGGTAAGCAGACATTTCGTTTCTGGCATTGGCTGCTGCTGCTGCTGCTGCCGGCCGCCGCATCGAACACAGTCGATCAGCCCAGTCGATCGCACACCCACCAGTGTTGATTAAATGGTGACCGGTGTCGTCGTTTGGGCAAACAGTTACAATCACACGTATATACAGTACAGTAAATCAGAATAGAACCAGTTGTAGATCCAATTGATTGGCAGGCGTACGAAGATAACCTCTTTATCGTGTAGTGTTGGGTTCTCTGCCAAACGTCCAGACTCGTTGAGTTGGCCTGCCCCCCGGTGGTCCCCCCGGTGGGCCTGCTGTGCCCGGTGGCCCTCCCTATGAAAATTTTTACTGCCCCCCCTGCTGGACTGTGCCACTCAACAGAGACGGCCACGCCAACGACAGCGACATCGACATCGACATCGACAGCTGTCTCTATGCCTGTTACCAGTGCTTCGCTTCCATCTTGGTGAACCTTCTAGGGTTTTGATTTTTTTTCCACTACAAAAAAACTTTCTCTTCTTCCATTTCAACACATTTCCTTCATTTTCTTATCTTTCCTCTAAGACCTTCTATCTATTTGGATCATCACCGAACATCTAGTATATTAACAATATGGCTGAAGAAGAAGTATGTTATTTCTCAACTTTTCAGTCTGCTTAGACGACAAGTGGCAAGTGTCAACACAGACACACAACAGATAGAGAGATAGCTGAAATTCAAAATCATTGACCTGGCAAAATAAGACCATCACCACCATAGCACATTGTAATCCTGCTATAAGGACAACACTAGACAAGTGGACTCATCTTTTGAAGATAGATACAGGCAAAAAGACATCGTATAAACGGTACAGTAGAGTCGACTCGCACAGATTGCCACACTGGCTAGCACCGCTCATGTGTTTTTCATAGCAATCGATCGATCCATCTATCTGTTACTTGACACCAACACCATCTACCTTCACCAACTTCATACTCATCCATCAAATGGGGACACTGCTCATCATGCCAAAAAGTCAGCCAACAAGAACAGCAACATGTTTACTTTTTCAAATCCACACATGGTGAAAAATCCAGCACTAGATCTTATCATAATAGAATCACCTTTCTCTTTTGGTTGCACTACTCTCTATCCAACCACAAACCTCACACAGATCCTGTCTGTCAGACCAACACTGATACTAACATTTATTACCACCCTCCCATTCATTACTACAGCACACCTTTGAGACCGCTGACGCTGGTTCCTCCCTAACCTACCCAATCCAATGTTCCGCCTTGAGAAAGAACGGTTTCGTTGTCATCAAGAGTAGACCATGTAAGATTGTCGACATGTCCACCTCCAAGACCGGTAAGCACGGTCACGCCAAGGTCCATTTGGTTGCCATTGACATCTTCACCCAAAAGAAGTTGGAAGACTTGTCCCCATCCACCCACAACATGGAGGTTCCATTCGTTACCAGAACCGAATTCCAACTACTAGACATTGATGACGGTTTCTTGAACTTGATGACCAACGATGGTGACACCAAGGATGACGTTAAGGCTCCAGAAGGTGACATGGGTGACAAGTTGCAAAGCGACTTTGAAGATGGTAAGGACTTGCTAGTTACCATCATCTCCGCTATGGGTGAGGAAGCTTGTGTTTCTTACAAGGAAGCCCCAAAGAACTAGATTCAACGATCATTAATAAAATATAAAAAAAATTCAATCATTTTGTTGTTGTTGTTGTTGTTGTTGTGGAATACTTGAGAAACTTTTTATGTTGAACAGAAAAAAAAAAGATAAATATAAGTATACTATAGTCCCTTTCATAATAATATAATATATTTCAGTCTTCTTTTTTTGTCATTATTCCCCTTCTCTACTAAATGCTACGTTTTGCAATATCTTGCTCTACACTACAGTAAGATAGAAATCGTAAATCATTGAATTTGAAAAAGTAACATACACGTATAGATAGGCTCAATCCAACTTGTCGATATAGTTCAACCGTTCAAGTATAACCTCCTTACTAGTCTCTTGGAATTCCCCACTCAAAAGTAACTCGTCCAAAACATGATGAACCTTGAAGAAGTTGAAGATCAAATCCAACTCACAGACGTTGTCAAAATAACTGTCCAAAATCTCAACGAACAGATGGATCACCTCCAAATAGCTCAGCTCGTTATCCTGCAGATCGATACAGACAATGAAGAAGAGTCCGTTGTACCTTCTATAGACCAACTTCTGTTGTCTTGTACTGTTTTCAAAATTGACAAAGTTGGACTGTCTTTGATGATCCCTTGACGAGATCAGCTTGTGAATCTTTCTTATCGTGATACGCTTTTGAGATTCGCTTATTGGCTCGTACCATTTCGAAAGTCGAAGCTTTCCCTGTCTGTTTAACGAGATGACAAAATGGACCGTCATTTGTGGGGTCGAATATGTACGAATTGAATTGCAAGCGGTTGTTGTTTTTGTCCTTCTTGTTGTTGAAAGTTTTGAAAAGTTCAAGAGTAACTGTTTTAACGTGTTGTCTGATACTTCAAATATGTGTGTCTGTATGCTATTCCAGTGTGAGTCGCATAGTTTACAGGTGCTGCCCCTCTCCTGTCCCGCGCTTGGCCTGGCCTGTGGTTAATTCCCGTGCGGGAGAGTATCCGAAGCTGATCTCATCGTTCTTTGGCACAACAAGCTACCAGTTGATTGAACTATAAGTGTAAGGGTAATATAACATTAGATAGACAGGAAAGAACTGTTTGTTTTGGTTGTTCACTATTGTATTGTGCAATATGGTTCACCTTTTATTACGTCGGAGACTGGGTTTGTGTTCACGGCATCTTCTTGCTACCATTCTCTTCTGCTCCAACCACAACTGGCTTCCCAGCAGGCGTCAAGACAAACGAGCAATTAATGCCATTGTATATAGGATTCCGTTGAACCCCCTTTTCACTTTACTGCCTCCTGATGAAACGGGTAGGCTTTGGTAATCGGTTGGGTATGATAACGAAGAGAAACTTGGCATGGTAGCAGGCCGACCTCTGCTTCTCTCTTCGGCCTCCACATGTGCTTTCTTACTCCAACTAAAGCCCAATTGCAGACCACTCTCTCACCTTTCCTTGAAAGGATTGTTATCTATTCTTCCACCATTGATCTGTGTAGCAAGCAGCAGTAAACGTACAAACTGCTGGTGGCAACAGGACAGAGGCATAGACACAGGCAACAGGGCAGTGCTATTGCCTGCCACCGTCCCCGGTGGAAATTCCCCGGTGGAAAGCAGGGCGGTGCCTCTCTTTTTCCCCTACAACTGAAATTTTTTTTTCTCTTTGCTGAATATTTTTTTTTGCTGTAGGGTGTTTGCTCCACGGCCAGACCACAGTGTGTTTGCTCAAGATCCCTTTCTTATCAACCTACAACTGGTAGGCTGCTGGATACCACAGTCCAGCACAGAACCCTCCAAACAACACAGCGACAAGCCAGCAAAGAGGTGGAGATATACAGCACACTTTTCAACCTGGAAAATTCGGACTCTACAACCTTACTCCCACTATTTTAGTCGATAGCCCAAACACAAACGCGCTAGACACCCAGATCTAGACCGAACAATAGGCCATCCCGGGTAGAATCCACAAGACAAGCAAACTGACCAGGATCAGTCCCACAGTACATAGTACCAAAAGAGGGTGAAGGCAGAAACCACCATTGATGTTTTCCATTACAAAAGGTAGCAACAGCAACGAGAACAACAGTAGCACCGCCACAGCCAACAACGCAAACCTTCTTGCTCCTATCATTGACAGACTACTCTCAAACCCACTAACTTTCCAGCCGGCACGTCATCCGGACAAGGTCACGCTTAGACCTTCGAGCTACATCACTTTCCAAAGCTCAAAGAAACGTAAGGCTAGCGACAAGTCTCTTCCGAACAGCGAGGAGATCACCAGGACAGAAGAAGCCGAACAGAAAAAGGCCAGCATGGCGGCCAGACCGAAATCGATGGCTGAAGCCGTGGCCATGTACACGGGTAAAAAGTACCTGTCCAAGAAGGAAAGAAGAGAACTAGAACCTAAACCATCCAAAAGGGAAAAACTAGCAGCAGTTATATCTCAAGAGGAAGGAACTACACTACTGTCGGACGATGAGTATCAAAAGGAAGGGAGCGCCGCTCCCATCGCCAAGGTTTTGCCGGTGACGCATGAAACCACCACGGCAGATGCAGACATGAAATTTGTCGATGTTGATGATGACAATGAGGATGACGATGATGATGAAGAAGACGAAGATGATGATGAGGAAAATGACAATCAGGCCATAAGTGAAGAAGAGGAGGATGAAGACGACGATTTCAAAACTGCATCTGAAGGTGACTCTAGCGTTTCTGCTTCCGATGTTGGAGAGTCTGACGATGAGCCATACACGGCCACAAGTGAAGACCCTGAAGATCCAGAACAATTGAGAAGAGATTTGAAAGAAGACATGATTAGAGCAAGAGAGGCCGAGGTGAACGCCGCTGCCGAATCACAACCAAAGCAACACTCAGAATCACAATCTGAGTCGGAATCGGAATCGGGATCAGACGAAGAAGAAGGCTTGAAAGAAGACGAGGAAGAGGATAACGACAAGGATGAAGTGATGACACCATCTCAAACTGGCGCTACCACCAAGGTGAGCGACAAAGAAACCCCACCGACATCACCGGATGACGATGAAGATTTGATTCAAGGGTCCCTTGTGAAAACAAAGTATGAAGATGACGAGTTCTATGAAATTGATGAAGTGCCAAACGACAGAGGCTCTAACGGTTCTACCAGAATATTCAAATCTTGGAGGGAGTTCAAATACAGAAAGACACCAGTGGGGCTGTTAAACCATGGAGTTACATGCTACACCAACTCTGCAGTGCAAGCCCTATGCCACATTCCTGCTTTACTGCACTATCTAGTGGATGTGCACAATGAAAAACCTGGACTTGCCATTGCTCCCAACTCTGTCAGTAAGGTCTTAGCAGACACCGTCTGTAAGATGTACCAGGTGGAGACCAAACAGGACAAGAAGAAACTATCTTACCTCAACCCCAAAAAGTTGATTTCAAGGTTGGAAGATATAAACTGCATGATGTCCGAATGGCAACAGGAAGATTCTCACGAGTATTTCATGTCGTTGATGTCAAGATTGCAGGAGGATTCCACTCCAAAAGGTGTCAAGTTGAATCAGAGTATAATATACGATATCTTTGGTGGTTTGTTGAGTCAGACAATAACCTGCAAGAACTGTGGTCATGTCTCAACAACAGAACAGGAATTTTACGATTTGTCCCTAGGTTTGGACAACCACAAAAAGAGAAATTCCAGCATAATAGACCCTCAACAGTTGTTTGAATTGAGGAATAAGATCGAGGCTGCCAAGTCTAGCAAGGCTGAATCCAAACCGCTCTCTGAATTTTTGAAGCAAAAGATCCTGCAGGCTCAAGAGGCAAGAAGAAGTAGGTCCCAGACACCAGAATTGGAAAGAACACCGTCTCCTGAACCGGGCAGCCATCAACAACAAGAGTCGCCATCATCAACAGCACAACCAGCAATTGCAGAACCATCGTTAACTGCCATTCCTTCCTCAATCACCCAACAAACAACACCACTGATTCAAACGTCTACAAAATACTCCATAGAAAATTCGCTCCGTGATTTCTTCTGCCCAGAGCTACTCAAGGCAGACAAGAAGGATAAATCTGGGTACGTCTGTGAAAACTGCAAAAAGACAACCAACGCAATCAAGATCTCCACCATTGAGCGTGCTCCTGAAACGTTAGCCATTCACCTCAAGAGATTCAGGTTCAACGGAACGGCATCGATGAAGCTAAAGACGAACGTGTCGTACCCTGACACCTTGGATCTAACCGAATATACCACATCCATGGACAAACCTACAAAGTACAAGCTGAGCTCGGTGATTGTGCATCAGGGTAGATCGGTCTCCTCGGGTCATTACATTGCCCACTGCAAACAGCCGGATGGATCATGGGCTAGTTACGACGATGAATACGTCAACAGGATGAAGGAGAAGGACGCATTGAGTGATGAGAGTGCATACGTGCTAATATACAACAGGCTGACCCACAAGTCGGTTCCTATTCCTGAGACTGTTGACGAAGGTACTGTTGCTGCTGAAGGTGTGAAGAATGATGCTGACGCTTCAACCTCCAGCATTGGAAAGAACGTTGGCGGTGGTAAGAAGAGAAAGAGAGGAAATAATGAGAATGTTCCTAATGTTGCTGCTGGTGGTAAGTTTGGTGGAAGGAAAAATAAGAAATCAAGAAACGGTGGTCGTCATTGAATTGTCTTTTCTATTGACATAATTTTTTCCCTTGTTTCATTTTGCTGCCATCTCTTTTCGCATTTTGCATTTCGTTTTGTGTTTTTATTCATAAGTTTGTTCCCTCTATTCTACACTCATTGCAGACACTGTTGTAATTGAACCGATACAGAGACTTTGAGTCTCTCCGTTCCAGTCTACCATACTGAAAGTCTGAAATTTTTATTATGAGCAAAGGAGCCATTTTAAAGACATCAAACTAATAACTATCTATATACATCATAACTTCCCAAAGGAAGTAGTCTATCACTGGACAACCCTAATACCAAGAGTGGTAGCGGTAGAGATAACACCTTTACAAACGTCGATCAAAGGCATGGTACTCATGGAGTCATCTTTACTCTTGATCTTGGCAATCTCATAGATATGTTTGAGACTGATCTCTCCAATGGCATTGGCCGCTAGCTTTCCCTTACCATCCTTTTCGGATCCCTTTTCGACACCAGCAACCTGCATTATCAACCATGTCGTTGGGGGACTCTTGATAGTGAATGAGAATGAACGGTCTGGTCTCACCGTTAGTTTCACAGGGAGTGGAGTTCCCGGTTGATAATGGGCTGTTCTTGCGTTGAACTCCTTACAGAAATCCATTGCTTTGACACCTTTGGAACCTAACGCTGGACCGACCGGTGGTGTTGGCGCCGCTTGACCTGCTCCAACTATGAGTTTGATTGGAATGTTCTTTAGTGTTGCAGACATGACTGGTCTATTTTATATGTATGTGTGTGTGTGTGTGTGAGTGGATATGTACCTTTGTGCGTCTTATGGTGAATGAAGCTGCGTGATACTAGCTTTTCGATTGGACCTATTCTTCAGATGTGAGAATAGCTTTTTCGAATGCCTGATTGGTGATGTTCGATGTCAAATATACTGCGCTCAAAGTTTTCAACAGAGATCAACGTGTACCTATCAGTGCTGACTCAGATCAACCCTATCACTTGGGAAGTTGTAGCTTTTAAATGTTTGTTCCTGTTGCTGCAGTGTAGAGTATCAACCACTGTGTATGAGGTGAAAATGGCAGGATGAGTTGAAAATTTCGAGGTTAGGCTTCTTCTAAAACTCAGGTGCACCGCCTTTGAAACCCTACGGGTAAACTGGGCTGTGTAGTACTCGTTTGCTTTAGTTTGGCTACCACCGACAAACGATGGGCTTTTCCTTGATATCTTAAAGGCATAAAAACATATTGATACTAACGACACAAATCTATACAACAAAAAATATAAATCAATGAGGCAAAAATACTTTTCCCAGAGTAAAACCGAGATGCTTCGACAGGACAGGACAGCACTTTCTCTGGCGAGATCATTCTTGCACGGTGACAAAGTTGGCAGGGAAAAGCTTTCTCTCACCATTGAATTCACCCAACCACCAATCCTCATCAACCATCTCAATGTTGGAAATTAGATCTCCCTCCTTAAACGAAAGTTCGTTGTCTTCAGCGGCATCATAGTCATATTCAGCAACGGCAGAAGGACCAGATTTGGAAGGAGGAGCAGGAGCAGGAACATCTTCCTCCTCTTCTTCCTCTTTCTCTTCTGCTTCTGCCTTTGGCGTGTCTTCGGAACTCTCCTTCACACTGACATACGAGGCAGGGAATAGACCGGTTTCACCCTTGGTGTTTGTACCCAACCACCAATCATCATCAACAAATTTGATGGCTGTGATGGTGTCACCTTCAGCAAACGATATTTCGTTATCTTCATCCTTTTCGTAGTCATACTCAGCAACGGCTACTATGGTCGAAGCTTCTTTTTCCCTTGCTGGTGGTGCTGGTGTAGGTTCTGGTGCAGCGACTGGCGCTCTTGCTGGAGTATCTGGAGTCACAGGTGATTCCTCCTTCCATTCGTCATCATCCTCTTCTTCTGGTTCTGACTCTTCCTTGAACTTACTGATGACTGGAGCAGAAGCAACCGCTGATCTGACAGGAGGTGGTGGGAAAGAAGCTCTAGTTGCCACAGGTTTGTAGTTGTGTATCTCCTCTTCTTCTTTTTCTTCTTCTTCCTCAGCTTTGATGTTCATTGCTTCGAACTTCGACTTGACATCACCAACATGTGTTTCTTCTGCCTGTGCATCATCCGTTGCAGCATTAACAGGCTTGTCGTCCTTTGCAACGTCGGTGAACTTACCCTTCTTCTCGGCCCACAGTTGAGCAGGAGTCTTTCCGTGATCGGCACCAAAGTTTCTCGACAAACCACCAACAAGGTAGGAATCATCCTTCTTAGGAGCAGCGCCAAAGACAGGAGCTTTAGCTCCAAATGAAACTGGTTGAACCACCTGCTCTTGGAATTTTGAAGCGACAGAGTTGGAAACCTTATGCTTTGGCAATGACGTTAGTCTTCCATCGTTTGTGGCAGCGTTGGCATTCAATGAGATTGTGGATGGTTTTGGGTCTGGGGAAGAGATCGTGTCTGATTTGCCCTTTCTCAAAGCGTCGATATCAACGGTCGTCTTCTTGTATGCAGATGGTACATTTTGCAATGGCTGCTCAGAAAAGTCTCTCTCCTTGATCTCTTCTTCACCGTCCCAACCATCGGTAGTTGATGTTTTTTTCAAAGGTGTGATTGGTTTTGGCCTAATGACTTGAGGTGGAGCAGACACCGGTTTTGGAGTCTCCACTGGCTTTGGAGATGCAGGCTTTGGAGTAGGTTTGAAAGTTGAGGATGCAGGCTTTTTTGATTGAGACAAGCTTTGAATGGAGTACCTTGCACCTGAGGCATTACTGACAGTTTTTAGCAAATCGTCAACATCTAGATCGTCACTATCTCTAGCATTGACCTGAACGTGATAGTGTAGGGTCTTGCCAACCTCGGCAACGTTTGAAGCAAACGAAACTTTTGATTTTAGAGGTGCGGAGTCTGGACACCATCCTAACAGTAGGATCTTCTTGACATCGGATCCGAAAGGAGAGATACTGACGACACCGAATTGGACTGATCCTTCCTCAAACTCGCTAACAAAGTCGCTAATATCACCATCTCCAGCAGCAGTTGGCTTCAACGAAGAGTCCGACAACGTTGTGTAGATGGAATACGTCGATTCTCCTGAGACAACCTTGTCGTACTCAGCCTTAATCTCTCTGGCGTATGCTGCTAAGTTTAGTCTTTCCATGGTGGTATTTGGGTGTTGCTTTTGCTGTCGAGGGTTTGATGAATCTATATGAAGAGCGAAACGTCGTTAATAAGTGTTGACAGATGCAATTGAGTTGTTTTTGGTGGCATTGAATCCATAAATGTGACCGACCAACCATACTTTGTCACGGTCGTTCGATGTGTGTTGTTGTGTTCGTTAAGGAGCGCTGCTGTTCTGCTCCTGTTGCAGAGCGGCCCTGAATGATCATTGGTTGGTGTGACGCACGTGATTGCTGTCTCGTGATACACTCCCCTGATTACCGGCTAATCCTATCCCATCCCATCGCGCTTCTACGCCTGGAAAGCTTCACAGTTCTGTTCTCAATTTGCTCAGTCATTGGTGGAATGAAGGCTCTTGATCCATAAGATTCATCACAGATTGTAACAATGATACTCAATCTGTGTTTGATACCATTGGTGAGTCTCCACAATACCGCAACGGACATGTAGAGACTCGTCAGGCAGCATGCGCCACGGGGGGAGCAGCGGCACAAGCAGCGGCACAGCCCCCCACGCTCTCTCCAATTTTTCACCCTTTTTAATTTATCGGTTAGATTAAATATGGATAACACCCCGGATCTATTTTAAAAAACCAATTTCCTTCATTCCTTTTCCCATCAAAAATCGTACTCAATTTCAAAGCTATATACCGATACACTGCCTCTTTCAAGTACCCTCACACAAGCCAAACCATCAATGGATCATACAACGCATTCACCACTCACGAATCTGTCATTCTCAACCGGGAATCACAACCAATCATCACAGTCTGCCAATGAAGCTCAACACCAAGATCAAGCACAATCATTAACTGTTTCCCACCCTCTCCCGACAAATTCTACAATCCCACCACCACCTATACCTCCAAAACCTTCACATGCACATTCAACTCCATTTTCATTTGGAAACGATCCATACAGCACCCACACGACGACAACGACAGCAACGACAGCCCCCACCTCCAGCTACAACGACAACGATAGCTTCACCCAGGATGATGAAGACATAAGGGCGCAGAATGACTATGAAGAGTTCCTAAGAGTCAGCGAATTGGATGCTTTAATTGACGATCTTCAATCTGAAGATGTTCCCCAACCAAAGAAAGCCAAAGCGAGGCCTCGCACGATCAACAGTGAAATTAACTCCCATACATCCACTGCAACATCGATGGCACTCACGTACCAAAAGCAAGCCGTCGATAGGCTTTTTTTCGAGGATTTCAAACCTCGTCAAAAGAGGAGCTCATTCATCAAAAAGTTTTCCCAAAACGTCTGGAACAACGACAACTCATGGGTGAAGATATTTCTTATCAACTCAATATTTTTTGCATTCTTCATCCTAGCTTTGGAATGTTTCCTCTTTGGAATCTTTGTCAGAAACATCGCATCGATGGATGTTGATGCAAGTGCTCACGTTATGGAAGCACTGAACGATCCAGATTGGAAGGTGAACAAGCGTAAGGCCGTTGCCACATATTTGGCCCTATACCTCTACGCCGAGATATACCAGGTGGTTTGTACCTTGATCGTGCTATACACCAGGAACGTCTACCATTTGTTCTCAACAGCACTCTTCTTAGGTGCCATGGCCATCTACTCTGGGATTCAGTACTACGAACTAGAAGAAACTTTGCTCTTCAACCTACACTTGAGTTACTATTCATCCTGGGAGATTGCCGTTAGAGGTATCAGTATAGCAGTTGCCGTTGCATCCTGTGTTCTTTTTGTTACGCAGTTTGCCATCAGTTACTTCTTCTTGAGTGATTCGTTTAAGCAAACCACAGGTGAAAGAATAGGAAACAGACTACAGTTGAATAGAGCAAACGTTATCTTCAACCTACACAGAGACTCGATCATTCTTGCATGGTTCTTCTTTCCTGCATTCACGATACAATTCATAGTTATTGCATTGGACAAGTCCGATCCTGAATTTATCATCACCGTTGTTGTTTTGGCAGTGGCTGTCTGTATGTTAGTGTTGGCAGATTACTGTGCTACAAGGGAACTTTCACTTGCCTTGTACGTTATTGGGGTTCTTTATGTTGCTGGTCTTGCATACCTTGCTTTCAAGCTATGCAGGCTGTTCACCAGGTATGCAAACATACCCGGTAAGAGATCGTTGGTTGCGTTTGACATATTTACCATGGTGTTGCTATTATGGCTTATTGTGTTGACCGTTTGGATCAGGGTAAACTTTGGTAAAGGATTGAAAGAGATTTATCAGTACAACTACACCTTTGATCAATGTCCAGATATAATTGAGTCTGACGATGAGGAGAGCAAGGCCAGCGGTATCAATATTTCCGAAAACAACATTTTGCCTCCCACAGATAGGCCACAGTTCAACTTTTGATATACTGACCTTTGATTGTATAATTTTGCTAATATCAAATACACATCGCTGAATATGGGATAACTTCTTCCAAGAAATTCAATATCAGGCGGTGAAGCCCAAGTAATGTAAAGCAAAGTCAAGGCGCCCTCACTCTCGCGCGTCATCTTAGCACACCTTTATAGAGCAGCGCGTTAAGATCAATGAAAGTATCAAATCCATGGATCGGGTTACCAAAGAGATAGTTATGAGTATCCTCAATTAGCTGTATTGTGATTAGCTTCTTGAAGTTTAAAGAGAACATCAATTGCGTCTAATACAACATACCTACAGATGCCCACGATACCGATCCAAAGCCAAGGTGATCATAGCAATTCAAAAATGACTTCCGACAAGATCACACGCCAAAGTTCGGTTGAGCCAGCTACCTACAAGTCATCAGCAGCTTTCAAACTAGAACCATCTTCAAGGTCATATGCAAGCCAGTTCAACGCTATTTATACTACCAGGTCAAAAAGACTAAAGTCTCGAGTGCTCAAGATGTGCACCTTGAAATGGAAGAACGAAACGATCAACAACCAACCAGTATCTTTCACCCCAAAGATCCTAGACGTCAAATCTCACAAGGCTTGTTTTATCATTGGTACAGTGTTCTCTGACCTTATGTTCAAACCAAACATCTTGAAAGATGTCAGTGAGCATCTGTACGGAATGGCACCCTCAGCGCGTGCCCTCGACACAGACTCGAAGAAGCAACTCACAGAAGAAGAGGAGTTGCTCATGCTAAGAACTCAGTCATATGCCGATCCAAAGAGGGACCAGCTGATGATTGAGGATGAGTCAGGCAGAATTGTACTAGATGGTGAATTGTTGGACAAGATAGTGCTATGTACAGGTGCAGTTGTTGCTCTGCTGGGAATGGAAATTGAATCAGGAATATTCACCGTTGTTGATGTGGTTTATCCCGAGGCTGCCGAACAAATACCTAGATCCTTGAGTGGAAACCCAAGGAGGAACAAAGTGTTGCTGATATCTGGATTGAGGGTTGGTAGAGGCACAGATCTTGGAAACATGGAGGTTCTCAAGGAGTATCTCATGGGAGAGTTGAGCCTTGGCTCGTCTGACGATTTGGAACTGTTGAAAACCATTAGTCGAGTCATCATTGCCGGAAACTCGATCGACGTTCATGGGATTGAAAGTGAGACCAAGGAGGTTCTGGAGAAGAACAGGTACAGAGAAGATAACAAATCTAACTATGATGAAGCGGCCATCAGAATACTCGACGATTGGATTTCGGAATTGCTCTATTCTGTTCCAGTTTCAATCATGCCAGGGGAGAGCGACCCATGTGAGGTCAGTTTCCCCAAACAGCCCTTCCATAAATCGTTTTTCACGAAGTCCGAACAGTTTGAAGAATTTCGCAGAATAACGAATCCTGAATGGTTTGATATTGATGGGGTTAGATTGCTTGGAACCTCGGGAGAGAACGTCAACGATCTGTTCAAATACATGATACCAAACATCAACGTGAAAAATGAAGGTGAGGAGGAAGGTGGCAATGAGGAATCTCCAATAAGAAAAGAAATTGTTCGTGAGTCACGGTTGAAGCTGATTGAAGCAACTATGCTATGGCAAAACATCATACCCACGGCACCTGACACTTTATGGTGTTATCCCTATGAGGATAACGATCCATTTACTCTTGAGGAAACTCCACATTTGTATTTCGTTGGTTGTCAGCCAAGGTTCGAGACAGACGTTATGAAGATGACTAGAAAGTCAGGAGAAGTGTTGAAGGTCAGAATTGTTGCCGTCCCCGAGTTTGCTAAGACAGGTGAGTGTGTGATTGTTGATATGGATACGTTGGATTGTACATCTTTGAGGGTAGCCAGTTAAAGCTTTGATATTTATCTTATATACAGGAGAAAGGAGATGAAGGCCTCTCCGCATGCAGAAATTTACTATTAATCTATCCTTTTGATTGGAACATTTTCACCCTTTTTAAACACAGCATTACGACCGTACGTCAAGTCAGACCCTATTTTGGAATATTCTAGTGTTCTTCTATCTTTAGCGACATTCATCCTGTCCAACAAAAGCTTTGAATAGTTTGGAATAACAGCTTGGAGCACGATCAGTGTCACTCTTAGAGAATCAAGCGCTGTGAAAATAACCAAGTCTTGCTTTGTTAGATTCTTTTCATTCTCCTCAGCCGACAGATCTTTGTCAAACTTCAATGTCCACGGTGTATACTTGTCAAACAAAATGTTCATTCTTGGTGACCAAATCTCTTGGATCGCCCTGTGCATCTCCAACTTACAGAACTCCTCCGAGGTTCTATCCACAAGTGAGTCCATTGTCGAATAGAGGTCTTTCAAATCTTGACCGAGGTCTTCGTCTTTTGCTGCTTCAATAAATTTATCAACACTACCAAGCTCTTGCAAACGGGCCAAAGCACGAGAAATATCAAAGTTTTTCGACAAGGACCTCGTCAACAAATTGCAAAACTTCCCAATGAACTCATTTCTTAAGACTTTGAATTTATCCTCTGAAAAATCACAGTCTGAGTCTAAAACTGAAAATCTCATCATGAATAACCTCAAAGAATCACAATCGTACTTGTTGATGACTTCAACTGGATCAACAACGTTGCCTCTAGATTTGCTCATCTTTCTACCATCCATCAACCAATGGCCATGGACGAAGATATTCTTGGGAACAGGCAACGAAGCAGCCATCAGAAAGGCGGGCCAGTATATACAGTGGAAAGTTGCAATGTCTTTCCCGATGACATGTTGCATTGGAGGCAACTCCTCCAACGGTGTGTTTGGATACCCCACAGTGGTCAAATAGTTGATCAATGCATCGAACCAAACGTAAATCTTTTGAGTTGGATCATCAGGAACGCCAATTCCCCAGGATAACCTACTGGAAGGTCTCGAGATGGACAAATCTGTAAGTTTGCTGTTCTGGAGAGTGTATAGGATCTGCCAGTAACGTTGTTTAGGCTGAATAAAATCCGGATTTTTCAACAATAGTTGGATCAAGTCATCTTGAAATGCGCTCAATTTGAAAAAATAGTTTTCTTCTGTTTCAAAGGTGACTTCAGAACCAGATTCTTTAGAAACCATCTTGCCATTCTTGGATTCATGTTCAACTATGTCAGCTTCAGGGTAAAACGTTTCGTCTGAGATTGAGTACCAACCGCTATGTTGTCCTTTGTATATGTATCCCTTGTCCCAGACTACCTTCCAAAAATGTTTAACGGCATCCATATGATCCGGATCTGTGGTTCTTATGAATCTATCGTAGTCTATGCTACCAAGTTCAGCCAACTGTTTGAACTGGGCTGCCAATTTGTCACAGAATATCTTTGGTTCTGTGTTTGCTGCAGTGGCTGCATTTTGAACTTTGAGTCCATGCTCATCCGTTCCCGTCATGAAGTATGAATCTTTGCCTAGAAACTTACTCCATCTGTTCTGGACATCAGCGAGTGTCATGGTGTATATGTGACCTAGGTGAGGCTTTGCATTAACGTAAAAGATCGGTGAAGTGATGTAGTTCGTCTTGGATGAAAAGTTACGAGACTTCCATGATGAGAAACTCACGGCTTCTTTTCGAAGCGGTCTTACCAGCATTGATTGTATGGATGAAGTATGCAGGGGTCGATGATCAACAATATGAAGAGGTACAGTTGAAGCGTTTGAAGGATAAAGACTGATCCAGTCTTAAAGTGGACTGTTTCTCTACCCTAGGTGCCGCTGCTGCAGGTTTCCGAAGAAGCGAAGCTCTCTCCATGTGTTTTTACATATTAACCAATTGCACATAGCTGAAACTATCACCCTCATGAGTGTTATCTTGACTTACTGATTACAATATCTACCGGTTTGAAAATAGAAATCAAAAATTCAGCAACACTTCTGTACTGCTTTGCTGGTGACCGTAGTCAAAGAGTAAACTCTCTAATCGTTTGAGGAAATTCATTAGGGGTAATTTCTAAATTAAACTATATACATTATTAGATCCACTAGAGAGAAAGACAGCTCCTACAGTCTTTCAAAAACCATACACCTTCACTTACGAATGAAATGATTGTTGGATCATCTACTGATATCATCTTTGAACTGTAACTGCCTGGAATGCTTGTCGAACAAATTGGCCAAGTCTGCAATCTTCATCTTTTCTGGGTCACCTTCCAGCACCGTCTTGTCTTTAAACGTCACCTGCACCGTTGGTTTGCTCTTCGATGTGCCAGTGAGAAGTTCAAAGTCGATCTTACACAGTCCCCTCAAAGATGGAGGTATCTGCTGTAAAAAGATTCTCGCCGATTTGGCTTCTGGTCCAAAGGGGTGGAACTTCACGACCACTTTTGAGAAATATTTCGTAATCATGATTGTGATGGATGATGGTAGGCAATACTTCAATCAGCAGAGAGTTTAGTTGAAGAGATTCGAAGAGGTTGGACTTTTATTTTCAATCGTTGTATAATGATTGTGTTGATTCTGGTATCTCTTCAGATGCCGTTGATATTTTTCACTCTCGACATATGAGGCGGTGCAGAGGTGTGTCTCTCGTTAGCATCATCTCCCGCAGAGCACAGCACAGCATCGCATCTTACTATCTAATACCATCGTGTCTTCAATTCTTTATCTTTTGATCTGTAGTCCTTTGTTTTATCTGAGTCTCGTATAGGATTCTTGTGGAGCAGTCAACTTTGAAATCACATATATAGCAAAGTTATGAGATCGAGTCTTTTTTCTCCCCTCGCAGCTCTAGTGCTGCTCATATCGCACTGCTTGGCACATGGTGGCTCCAAGTCTTCTGGGTTCTACACCGACCATAAGCTCATATACGAACTTACTCCATCATCGTTTGACGACGTCGTTCTCAAGACAAACCACACGTCAGTCGTTGAATTCTATGCTCCATGGTGTGGGTACTGTGCCCAGTTTGAGAAGGAATTTAAGAAGGCCAGCAAGGTCGCTTCTGACTACGTTCACTTTGGTGCGGTCAACTGTGACGAAGAAAAGAACAAACCTCTCTGTAGCAACTACAGAATTGATGGATTTCCTACCATTATGGTGTTTAGGCCACCAAAGGTGAACATGATGGGTGGCCCACAGGTGGGACAGCACGTTAGCGAGGTGTACAAAGGAGAGAGAACAGCAAATGCATTGGTGAAGCATTTGAAAGGTAGGGTGAAGAACTACACTAAGAAGATTGCACTTGGCAAAATGGCAAGGTGGTTTGCGCCAGAGGATAAAAGCAGAATCCTATTGATCAGTGAAAGAGCAGCGTTGGCTCCCTTTTACAAGAGTTTGGCCATTGACTATCTCGGAAGTGTGGAGTTAGGATACTACCAGGCTGATGCTTCGAAAATCAAGAAGCAACTTCCATCATTGATTCCACACTTTCCTGAAGAGTACACATTGCCTATTTTGATGGGAATTGGGAAGGAGACTAATGAAGTCACCATCTATGATGGAGAAATGACTAAAGAGGGAGTATCTTTGTTCATTAAGAACTATGGCGAGCCGATCGAAGGAGGGTTGAGCGAGAAGGGTCGTGCTCTTACCGGTGTCAGGCAAGGACTATACAAGAGTATCAAGGACTACATAAAAAAGAGTAAGAAAAATTCAGATGGCGAGCAAAAGACCAAAAAGAAAAACAAGGCCAAGCAAGATAATGAGCAAGATCATGAGCAAGAAAAGGTGCCAAAGAAGGATGAATTGTGAAAAAATCAAAAATAAAGCCGACATCGACTCTGATGGTGGCTGTGCAGGGACGTTGCGAGTCGATCGACTAATTTATTGGGTTGGCTCCAAAACTTTTCAAGACGCGCCTCAAGTAGAACTCCCCCGTATTTTATGGTCTTATCATGCCTACTCCGTCTCCGTCTATATGTAATCAATAATATCATCCTCTAGCTTGAACTCAGCTGATCAATTACTGTGCTTGGAAGTAATCTACTACTTATTCATTGCATTTCCGCCATGGTTAACTGCCCCATATGCTCAAAAGACTTCTCGCTAGCCCGGATCAACGAGCACTTGGATACCTGTGCCGTTGCCTTTGAGGGCAATGGGAATGGCGATCATGATGGTTCCATCACCAACCTTGATCACTCCGATAGCAAATCATCCACGACAGCTGAGGATATAAGCGCAGATAAGACTATTAATGCTGAGGATGATGATGACTTACAGTTTGTCTCTTCTTCACCAGCACCAGCATCAGCTACGCCTGTTCACGCGACTACCACGAGTACCAGCACTCCAGTCACAGGAAAGAGGATGCTGAGCAGTCTACTGAGCGGCAACAAGGGACACTCACAGAAGAGAGCCTCATCCACCCTTGGACAGAAGAAACATAGTACTTACAGGTATCAACCGAGAGAGACGTCACTCACCGGATCTCAACAGCAGCAACATAACGATACGTACAGCGAGTTACAACCAATCGAATTGCCAAACCATGCTGAGAAGGAGAATGAAACGGGCGATCGAGAACCTCCATCAAAGGTGCCAAAATTGAATACCGACTCCCCAAAGGAGCAACAACTGAAAGAACAGAGACAGCTAGAGTACGAAACAAGACAGAGGCAACAGGACGAGATTCGAATGTTGAAAGCACAAGCACGTCTTCCATTGGCAGAACGTCTGCGTCCTACAACCTTGCAAGATTATATCGGACAGGAACATCTCGTTGGACCTGGTGGTATCCTTCGAGGTTTCATTCAGCATGATAGGATTCCATCTTTAATTCTATGGGGGTTTCCTGGAACAGGAAAGACAACACTTGCTAGGATCATATCGCACAGCACCAAGTCCAGATTTATCGAACTTAGTGCCACTGCAAATGGTATATCTGATTGTAAGAAGGTGTTTGAGGAAGCTAAGAATGAGTTGAAGTTGACAAAGAGAACAACCATTGTTTTTGTTGATGAAATACATAGGTTCAACAAGGCACAGCAGGATATTTTCCTACCGCATGTGGAAAAGGGGACGATCATCTTGATTGGGGCTACTACTGAGAATCCAAGTTTCCAATTGAACAGTGCTTTGTTGTCCAGATGTAGAGTGTTTGTTTTGAAGAAGCTGAGCGTATCATCATTGACGACGATCATAAATAAAGCTTGGATGATGATCAACAGGATCAGAAAGTTGGTCTTGCAGAAACCAATCTTGAGACTCAGCAAGGATGCAGTTGAATATCTTTGCGATATAGCTGATGGTGATTCAAGGAGTGCATTGAATTTGCTGGAGTTGGTTGATTCACATTACATGAACAACGATGATGCTGAAGGTGATGGAGAGCCAGAGAAGAACCAGGACAGAAGCAACCCAACAAAGAATAGGCAGCAGATTGAAGTCAATGCTGAGAATCTAAGGATGATATTGAAGAGAACACACATGGTGTACGATAGAGTGGGTGATGCCCATTACGATACAATATCAGCGTTTCACAAGTCTGTCCGTGGTAACGATCCAGATGCCTCGATGTACTACCTTGCAAGGATGCTCAAGGGAGGAGAGAGTCCACTATACATTGCCCGTCGTATGATCCGAATTGCATCGGAGGATGTTGGAGTGCTGGATGATTCATGCCTTCCTTTTGCAGTGGCTGCCTATCACGCAGTTCAGTTTGTTGGTTTACCAGAGGCTGATCTAGCGCTGGCCCATTGTGCCGTCAAGTTGGCCAGGGCACCAAAATCGGTGGAGATATACAAGGCTTGGGGTGAGCTTAACAGTAAGTTGGACAATGAGGCTGGTTTTGCCGCTGCTCCCATACCTTTGCATTTGAGAAACGCCCCAACAAAGTTGATGGATGATTTGGGATACTCTGAAGGCTACAAATATCCACCTAACTTCAAAGACGGGAAGGTGAAGCAGGAGTATTTCCCGGAAGGTTTCAAAGGATTGAAGGTGCTACGAGGAAAACACCTTGGTGATGTGCCTGACCCTGATTTGTATAAGTGATGTTGGCTACAGCATTGTTCTTTATGAGTAATTTATTTATTGAGTGAACTAAGTGGTAGTAATGATGGAAGATATATGTAATGCTTCATATGAAAGGGGTTACTACTAAGTATGAAAAGAACTTGATTAATCGTTGAATCTTCAGCAATCGTTCAACCGTTTCCATTCCCCATCCATTCACCGATCGGCCTTTAGCTGTCTCAATACGAATTGTGTCTTGAAACAAATACACTGGCTTGTTTCCATTGACCGCCCCTTAGCCATGATACAGGAGAACAATCGAGACCACTCTTGAGTCCGTTCCACGCTGATGATGATGTCAGGATGGGCAGATCTGAAAAATTCACACACAAACAAACAGTTCACAGCCCGAGGCGCGGCCAGGGTCAACCCTCCTCGGGGACACCAAAGGGGGAAAAGACACGTCGAAGCGTTGCAGAAAGCGCGACAGAACGCGGGTTAAGAGGAGCGCGCTCTCTGTTTATTTGTTTTTCCTTCACCGTGAACAATACGATTGGGATGAGCTTGACCACTTGTTTCGTCTTGGAAATAGCAATTTTGCATCAGATGCTTAGGTCAATTGCAGTGGTATTAAGGTGTCTATAGTATAAGAACATAAGGTTTCGTCTTAGAATGTCAGTTTACCTGACGTCCCTCCTACTCGACTTTTCATTTTAAAGACCATCTCTGTTCATTCAAACCAACATAGTTACAACAAATCCATTGGCAGATATATATCATCGAATCCCCTCTCTTTAGATTTGTAAGTCCTGTTACAAAAGTGAAGACCCTCAAGGAACGCCCCCTTTTCCTCACGGCAATCAATACTAACTCAAGAATCAAAATACATCAGACTTCACGAACCGTCTTTCGTACCATACTTGAGTTTTATTCACTCGTCCATTCCTTTTATTGAACATCTTATTCTTAGATCAGTCCCTCCTTTCGTCATTTACACCGACCCCTTAGATCTATCATTCCGTATTACAGAACGACATCTCTCAAGCCCCAAAATCTTCTATTCTGAAACCAAACTGCTATTCTCCCTACCAAAATGAGATTATCCAATACCATCCTAGCTTCAATTGCTATGTGCTCTGCCGCAAGGGCCATCCCACTTCCACGAATTTTGAATGATTTGGCAAAAAGGTTTGATAACTCATCTGTCGCATTCACTACAATTGAGTCCGTTGCAGACGGTGTCACCATCACCGTTATCCAAACTGTCAATGCTGCTGTCACAGCCTCTGCCGCTTCCACTTCTTCCGCTCTAACCACAAGTGATTTATTCTCTTCCTCCTCAGCTATAGCTTTGTCGAGCATTGAGTCTTCACCAATTGCTTCTACTACCGTTTCTTCCTCAGCTTCTGCCGATGAAGAAACTACCACCATCTCAAGTGCGGTGAGTGATACTGTTGTCACATCAACATATGAGTCTAATGGTGAAGAACTCACCACCACTTACACCAAAACATCGACGCTGTACGTTACTCTTACAGAAGCTTCCTCTTCAACCACCTCAGCAGAAGCCGCCACTGGAGCAGCCACTACAACTGCTGCTGCAGCTACCACGACTTCTGCAACCGCTACCACAACTGCAGCTGCCATCGCCAAGGAAGCAGATGTTTCGGCCCAGACAAGTTCAGCAGCAGCCGATTCAGCATCTCCATCTTCGTCCTCTTCACCAGCCACTGTCACTGTCACCGAAACCGTCACTGGCGACTGTTCGGCAAGTGGTGACTCCACCTCAACCATCACTGTTCCACTAACAGTTACAGTGCCAATCACCGATGCTTCAGGATCAACGATTACAGTGTTAACCACAGCAACTAACTATCTAACCGTAGTGAGTGATCCGGACACGACAGTTACTCAAAAGACAACACAGACATTCTTCTCAACATCTTACCTGCCTACCTCCTCCTCTTTCCAACCATTCTACCAATTGAGTAGTTCAACTTACAACTCCACTACCAATGGTACGTACTACGTCAGTATTGCTTCTGATGATGATACTGTTAGTTTGAGCAAAAGAAGTGGATTCTGGAGTTTGTTCATGTGAGTAGTTGTTATTGTTTGACTGTTGTGATGGCTTTTTGACTCTTTGCTGTAGTGTTTGTTTTGGGTTTCTCCTATTTGTTTTTTCTATATCGACACTTTCCTTTTTTTGTCCTTTTTTCTCTGTGTGTGTGATATACATTCTTTTCATCTCATTTGGTTTGCTTAGTAGCTTTTTTGTTGTTTTCTTATGATTCGATCTGTTCTTATCAGTCTATGTGACCTGTCTAGTCACTACTATTGTGTTTTTCTCCTCCTTATTTTGTTTCTAGATTGAAAGATTTTTCAGACTATAGTACTCATGTCCGAACTGATCTGTATTCGACTATTAATCCAAGGAAGACTTAGAATAAGCAGGGTATTTTGCCTTTATTGCGAGAACCAAGTTTGAGAACTGCTCTCACCAAACATTTTGCACAGCCTCACAACGACTACTGAAAAATTGTTAATAATTTGGCTGGTTGGTCATCACCACGGGCTTTAAAATCTGTAGGGCATGTATTATGCTTCTTGAATGGCATCCAATTAAACAAACAGGATTGGTCAAAAAGTAGCCTACTTTCTCTCAACTGACAAACAGCGCCTGAAGAATCACAACCATTTCAATCATAGAGAGGGTTGAAAGCAAGCATGAGTTCTGCCGATCAACCAAAATGTCCCGTTGACCATGCCACCAGAGAAGCATGGGTTCAAAAAGCACAACAGTCCAAGGTTGCCCGTGATAACATTCAACAGCATAGACAACTTCAAAGTTCTTTGGAACCGCAATCATCATCACTACAGCCAAATACAAGTGGTGTTTCCTCGTCACGCTGGAACATCTCACGCTTTATTTGGGCTTCTCCACCTATAAATCAAGCGACCTCAACGGTGCCAGCAGCATGCCCCGTTGATCACACCGGCTCGTCGAAACCTCAGTCAATCCAAAGGATACCTCCACACCCTGTTCCAGCAGGAACCCCAGAGGATGCAGTTTGTCCTGTTGATCACTCTGCAAGAGAAACTTGGGCCAACCTTGGGTCTGCCTCATCCAAGAAGCAACAACAACAACCTTTGAAAACAACAACCTCAGCACCAGAGGCAATAGAAGTCCCAGAATGTTCTTCTTCTGACATCGACAAGTCCAACCCTAACATGAGCCAACTACCACCAACGATAACGAGCAACATTGATCTTCCTGAAGATCGTGAGATTTCCTCTATACCTCGAACTGGAACCTCATCCAACTGGATCTATCCATCCCAAAAGCAGTTTTTTAATGCAATGCTTCGTAAATCCTGGAATCCAGAGACTCAAGACATGAAAACGGTTGTTCCATTACACAACCTCGTGAACGAACGAGCATGGAGTTACATATTGATGTGGGAAAGAGATCAAGGTGGAGATTTATGCGGTGGTGTTCAGCTCACTTCTTTCAAAGGTGATTCCAAAAAAATCACTCCTAGAGCATGGATTGGAAATACCATATTTGGAAGAGAATTACCATTCGATAGGCACGATTGGGTCGTTGATAGGTGTGGCACAAGGGTTGATTATGTCATTGATTTCTATTCAAAAATACCTGGTTCGGATGATGCTGGTAATGGCGTTAATGATCCTAACAGAGGTCCAACGTTCTATCTGGACGTCAGACCCAAGATGAACACTTGGGAAGGTTGTAAGTTGAGGGTTAAAAAGGCATTTGGTTTGTAGATTATGTGCGTCTTTGGCACCTCACTTACTGTTAGACTCTTGTATTTAGTCCAACCTCTTGGATGGGATTATCCATGGTTGTTTCTTTCTGGTTTTTCTTTTTCATTCTTCTTTTGGGTTCATTTCTTATCTTATATATAGTGTTTCTACACTGAATCAAACGTCATATTCGAAATTTCAAAGAAACGTGCATGGAAAGTTTAGCGGACAGAGTAAAGAAGCCGAGATCATCGGGGAGAGTGGGGGTGTATATTATGTACAAACAAACAGTAGAAAGTAAAAAACTCATTCTTGAATGGTGAAAAACCAAACATCTTGAGATCATCTATGAGGGGAAGGAAAGGGAACAGTGAGCGATACAAACAAACAAACAAACGTTTCATCGATTAAAAGTGTGCTTAGAATTTGGTCATGTTACCAGACTTTCCAACGGATTGCATACTTTCACCAACCTTCACGTTAGCTTCAAAGTACTTTGAAACGCATCTGTCGATACATAGTGATTCGTTCTTGGTCAATTCACCTGTCTCATAAGCATCCTGGGAAACCTGGAAGCATTTCTTGTGGCATGAATCAACTAGCTGGTTGAACATCGTCGTCACCATGTCTAGTTCGGCTTCGGCACCTTTGAGCTTTTGCTCAGAACTTAGTTGTGGTTGGGATCCTCCAAGGCCAAAGAATGACATATTTAGTTTTTCAATTGATATGTATGTGTTGGGAGAATTGGCTAGCAAACTGGGTTTGGTGTAACTTCAGTTGACTAGACAGGAGCAGAGAGATGTTAAGATCAAGATGAATTGATTGTCTTTCCCTTCGCTGCAGAGCAACTGAAAGTGTATTCGCCTCTTAGTTGACAACTTCTCCAGCTTAGTACATTTTTTTCAAGAGGTTGGAATTTGGTCCTGGGAATAGGATTGAGACAGGTGCACGACTCTTTTGGAAAATTTTCAACCGGTTCCCTTATTGGCCCGTAAACAAAGTTTGACAGACAGGTAACTGATCAGTTCAGTATAGAGACTGAGTGGTGACGAGAAGAGCTTTACACCTCTAGACATTCGGGTTATTTTGCCAGTAAGTCAGGCACACAATTGATGAGATTAGACCTTATATAGTCACATTTGGTCTTGACTCAAATATTTGACCACTCACTTCTGGGAAAAAATACCGGATTTGAGGCGCGACTGCTGATACTGAGATACCCTTTTGGTAGCAGGATGACAGTTGGGCACCCACTGGCCTGACATTTGAGAGACTGTTGCTAAATTGCCACTGTGATTCGGATAGACTTTGATAAGGTTGGTGGTTTTCCACTTGCTGAATAAGCAGGCTAAAGATTGAGGGAGCTTAGGTTACATCTAGAAACAAGGGTAAACCTATTTGTAGTCTCATCACCGCACAAGGCTCCCGGCTCCATATTCTGTCACATTCCCCCACATCCCGCCACATCTCGCGAAGGCACATGCACGCACGGCGAGGACCAGATCCGCTCGGGAAATGACTCGGTTTTAACCCAGATGACTGTTTTGCTCCCGCACTTAAGAGGGTCCAAAGTTTGAAGTCCGGATATATAGAAACTTGACAATGGAGAGACAGTTGTGACTCACACATTGTTCATAATTGATGGCCGAATCTTTGTTAATGCCAAGGAGAGATCGTGGCAACTAGTGTAGATTCTATTTCCTTTTAACTCTTAGCTTCAGACAGTATACTTCTTCGTTTCTGGAAGCTATTATTATCAAATGTAGGAGTGAGCCACTTAACGATGCCATATCTCAAAGCAGCAGAGTTTGGATCAAGCATGAATACAATTGCACCTCACAATGATCAACCTGGAATCGTTCTGAATCACAACGATAAGGGCAGAAAAGAAGGGGAAAGGGAAGTAGAAGAAGCAGAAGAAGAGGAGGAGGACGAAGAAGGGGAAGGGGAAGAAGAAGAAGAAGAAGAAAGTCATTCTGATGAGAGAGAAGACACTGAAGATCAACACCAATTCCATATTGATGAGATTCCAGACAGATTCAGCGGAAGAGGTTTGATGAGTCTCATTGGATGTACCATCTTTAGTGCCAATACATGGGGAGCAAACTCTGCATATGCATTATACTTCCAAACCTATATCAACGATGATACATTTCCAGGTTCTAAACCGTTGGATTTTGGTATTCTTGGAGGTTTAACGTTTGCCTCTGGATTGTTGCTCGGTCCATTGATTAACTATGCGGCCGGTAAGATTGGATTGAAACCAACGATAGCTGTAGGCATACTGACCGAGTTTGTTGGAACGATGCTTGCATCTTTTTCAACAAAACTTTGGCAACTGTATGTCTGTCAGGGAGTTTTGATAGGTCTAGGAACTGCCATCGTTGTGATTCCTGCGACCAACATTGTACCACAATGGTTTGCCGCTGGTCCAAATGGAAAGAGGAACTTGGCAATGGGTATCTATACCTCTGGTGCCGGTGCTGGTGGTATCATATATAACATTGGACTGCACACTTTGCTCGAAAGTAGAGGTTATGGATGGTCGTTGAGGGCCCAATCGATCATTTTTGTTGGATCGAGCATTATAGCCCTGTTGCTGGTCCAGACTAGGGACAAACATATCAGACCAATCTATAAGATTTATGACAAGTCTTTGATGCAATGCTTTGGGACGTGGTGTCTGTTCTTGTGGGCAATGTTCACCGTGTTTGGATACGTTGTCTTGATGTACAACTTGGGAGATTTTACGGTGTCACTTGGTTACAGCTCACAACAAGGCTCAGTAGTTTCCACAATGGTTCCTGTTGGTATCATCATTGGAAGGGCCGGTATTGGTCTACTTGCCGACAAGTATGGACCGATCAATATCACCATCCTAACAAGTCTGTTTGTTGGTTTGCTATCGTTGGCAATGTGGATTCCAGCGAGAAACATTGCAACGGCCATTGTATTTGCGATGCTCGTTGGTGGAACCATGGGTACCACTTGGACAACCATGGCAGCCATAGCAGTCTCAATAACAGGAATTAGAAAGATGGGTATTGCGATGGCTTTAATTTGGATCTTTGTTGGAATATTTGGGTTTGTTTCGCCAATCTTGGGAATCGAGTTGAAGAAAGGCGGAGAGGCCTCTCCAACGCAGTATCTTGACGTGTCCATCTTTGTTGGTGTTTGTTACTTTGCCGCTGCGTTATCATTGTACATCATGAGAGCCTGGTTACTCGAAAGAAACCTAATTTTTGCAGACGCCAAAGAAAACATTGAGCATCTCGATGTAAGAGTGCCAGTTAGTAGTGTTATGAGGAGACTGGCCTTGCCAGACCTGAAGAAGGCGTGAAGAGTCTAGCAAGTAATCACTTATTTCATTATACTATCGGTAGTGACCGTTGTTGAAAGTGGGAGCAAGTAGATGTAGCATAGCCTGCACCTTATAAGTAAGCACATTGTAGGGAAGATGACAAACTGCACAGCCAGAAAATAGTAAAGCTGTGCCCCACTTATCGAATAGACTTCCAGGGCTGGAAAAGCTTAATAAGCGTTAGTATGGGATGAGAATCAGAGTGGGGTATTGATAGTTTGTAGGTTGTTCCGGGGCCATGTGTGTTTTTGGCCAAAAGAGGTGGGATTGGTATCATCTCATGGGAGCAAGATTTTAATGGTGGATGGAAGGTACAGGTGGTTCGATCGGGCTTACAGGTGAGTGTTTATCAATTGGATGGAATGGTATGATACGATGCATATGATACGATACGAGTAGAACCATTTAGTCGGACGCTTTGAGATAGCAACAGTATAAGGGCAATCCTCAGAACCACCACTCTGCTCACTCTCCATGAATGAGTTGAAGGAATCATACGAGCAAGAAAAAAGCTTTAAAGGTTGTAAGTTTGTCTCCCAGTGCCCACAAACAAATTGTGGCAGTTGTAAATGTAAACACATGGCTGAACCAGATCATTCTACTTTCTCCTTGCTTGCTAAGAGTTAGTTTTACGAACTAACATGTGTGAATGACTTAGTCATATGGCTTATAAGTTGAAAAGCATGCATTCACAACGAACGATATGTCCATCCTTCGATGTCGGTCGAAACACACTCTAAACACTGTGGTACCCCTCCATCTGGTCCAATCATCCACTAACAATTTACCCCTCATTTCTCGAAACGCATGAGAGGGAGGGACATTTTTCTGGCTCCAATGCGCACTTTCTTATCACATTTTTCACTCCCATACAAAAACGCGAGTGTTGCTAGCTGGAGAGGGGAATCTCTCTATATAGTGGGGAAGATACCATACTTTTGTGGCATATGATAGAATGCCAGAGGGTAGACGTCATCTGGAGCACGTCCAATCTCTGCCATCGGATGGATGTTCTCTTTGTATCCGTCCAGTCCAGGCAGTTGTGGATACTCCGAGATTCGAGTTGGAAGGGGTTTGCTGCCTAGATTGGTTGACGGAGCCGATCTTGTGCTGCTTAAAGACTCTACTCTGCTCTACTCTGCTCTACTCTTCTCCACGTCCATCCACCCTGTTCAATCTTACTCTGTAGTCTGTAATGACAGGTGAATCAAGTGGTCAGCTCCACTCTTCACAGTACAAAGTAGTGGTACCCTTGCTACATTCGCAAGAAAGAAACAGTGCTATAAAGGCGTAGGCTGCAGGCTGCAGGTGTCGTGCTGAAACAGCACCGGGGAAAGTCCGCGCGGGGGGCGGCGGAGAAGCAGTCTGTCCCCAGACGGGGGGGGTGTCACTCATTCATTCAGCCAGCAAACTGTTTTGCTTTGCTTTGCTTTCCTTCCCCTCACATCACATCATCCCCTGAATACTTTTTAAACCGTTGATAATCTGAAGTGTATATAAATGTCACCAGCAGCCCCTCCTTTTCCTTCAATTGGTTACCTCTCTCCATCATCAGTTGACTCAAATTTCATTACCATCAACAATAACAGTTTAACGTTCCACACATCTTCTTTCTCATCTCACAACCACTAACTATGCTTTCGAAACAGATGTTCACCTCCGCATCGGCTCTCTCAGCTGCTACAAGGACACACTTCATACATAGAGCTTCAGCTGCTCCTCTCACTCTAACGCCAAGGGTGTTTGCAAGAAGCTTCAGCCAGGTGGACTACACGGTCTATAAAGGTGACCAGGATAAATTCAACGAGCTCAATGCAAAGAGAAGCTTTAGAAAGTACAACAGATCAAAAAACTTCAAATGGTATGCTCTATTCTTTGCTCTAGGAGTGACGATGTCCTACAACTACTCCGTCCATGAAGTTGTGGAAAGGTTTCTAACCGATCCATTGCCAAAGACTCCATTCGAAAAGGCCGTGTATATCAAAAACTTGGAAGACTCTTTGAACGAACTACCAATCGTGAAAAAGCTTAGCACAGACAAAAGATTCACAAGGTTCAGATCCTGGGATTCATTGAACAGGATTGCAGAACTGCCAATCTCCTCAAACGAAACCATCCATGACACACTAACAGCACCTGGCTCAATTGCCATCCCACCACTCACATTCCACGATGCAAACGCCAGAGAAACAGTCACGGTGATTCATCTTGGAAAGAGACTCTCTGGTTATCCATTCCTCATCCATGGTGGAGTCCTAAGTTTGGTCATTGACGAAGTGTTCAAGAATAACACAGCACTAGACTATGCAGTTGATTCCTCGGATGAGGTTCATACAGAGGATCTTACTCTAAACTACAAATTCCCAACGGTTGTTGATAGTTTTGTCGTGCTCAGATGCAGAACCGCAGACATGGGCAAGAATGAAGTTCAAGTTAGAGGCTTGCTACAGACTGCCAGTGGAAGACCCTTGGTCAAAGCCACTGCCTTGTTGAAAGTTGATGCTTCTCCAAAGAATCATTTTATACAGCATGGTTTGGCCGATGAATCTAACGGTGCAGCCTCTTCAAACTCGTCGGTGAACAAGAAAGGTTGGTTTTGGTCTTGATTGATAGTTTGACAGTTTATCCATTTTTTTGTTCTTTTCTACTGGTTCTGTGATCTCTCTGGCTAGTTTGTCTCATTTGATATGAGTGACCAGAGGTCACCTTCTGTGTTGCACGGTTTTTGCAATTTATTTCTTCGCGTTTACTCATCCCCTCCCCCCCCCCTGTGTTTTTGTTTGATACATTTACTTATGTTGTTATGTTACAGCCCCATTCTTTCTTCCTTCAAATATCATATTATTTATTGGCATTGAGCCGAGTTCTTACACGGATGAACACTTCCAACCTCTAGCACCTTCGTATCCACCAACAATGACATAGTCCAAGGTCTCATCGTGCTCTTCGGTCGGTAGTTCGTCAACCAACTGCACATCCAACCCAACACCAACGAGTATGGGTAGTTTGCCATGCGTATCCTTGTACCTCTTGATGAAATCGTCATAAAATCCAACTCCATGGCCCAACCGTTTACCACTCCTTGTGAAGGCAACACCTGGCAAGATCAACACGTCCAACTCTGTATTGCTCAAGAGTAGATCGTTACCATTTTCCTTGGGGTCTACAGGATGCGACAACTCTCGAAGTTTGTACTTCCCCTGTGGTTGCAACGTTGAGAGTTGATCGTAAGAGTCTAGCCTGATGAAGTGTAGGCATGTTCGTTGTTTGTTGTGCCTTTGAACTTCGGAGTATTTCGATATCGGGGTGATTGTTGGAAGGTAGACAGCCTTGCTGTTGTCTTTCAAGGTTTGATCTATCAAGTTGTCTGTTTGAAGCTCTGCAGACTCCATTGATAGGTATAGGCCAATCCTTGCTGAGTTGGAATAGAACGGTTGCTGGAGGAGATAGCTTGTCAGATGGTTGGATTGGATCTTGAGTTGTGCCTGGGAAATATCCATGAGTATGCTCCCAATGGATTTCCGAAGGCTTGCTTTGAGCAGTTTTGTGGTAAGCATTGCTTCTGTGTCTGTCTGATTACTCATGGGTGTCCAACTGAACAGTTGTTTAGTTTCAATGTGTCTTTAAATTGTGTGGGGTATCTATAGTGGTTGTGAAACTTTGGTTTTGATGGACTGAAAAATGTTGAAGAAAAACAGTGTGAGCGTACGCGTTTCATCTTCAAGGCAGGGCAAAGACATGTGGGAAGGAAGAGAAGGAACTGATTCAATATTCAATCAGCTTCTACCTACTCAATGCATTGGTAGGTTCTAGACTGATCATAAGGTAAGACAGGTAATATCAAAATGTTATCGAAGGCTATGGAACGTGGGGGCCATCACAGCAGTCTTGGTTGGAATTAGATAACGTCACGTCAATTACAAAGTTAGGCTGTTGAACAGGGGAGGCTTAGATCGTTCTTTAAGAAACCGTCTGAGAATAAACGCTGTCGTGTGGGGAATTGTTTATGAGCTTTGCAAACGCTTCTTAGCCGCTGGCGGGTAATAAGGGTAATCGTTGGCAAAAAAAAAAGAAACAGAGTAGCAAAGGGTGAGGGGTCTGCTTGTTTAAAGCATTCAATGCCACAGTTCTGATCGAATAACCAGATCGTCAATGTTCAGCTTTTGATCAGGATGAGTCTTGAATTCCAAGTCTTTATTGAGGAACATCTGGAATACCAGTTTGGGATGGCATCAAAGAGTTGATCTACAGCCTTCTCGGACTCTTGGTGCATCCAATCGAGTGAAAAATATGGGAGAGACTAACGTTGGAGTGTTGACATTAAGGCATCAAAAAGAGGTGCCTCCAAATTGTTCAAGTATATACCAGTGGTTGTATGATACTCCTACCAAATTTCAAAGTGCACCGTTGCTTTGACCGTTATACAACGAAGATTTCGAAATGAAAGACCCAGGGTCCGATCTTTGGATGGTTAACTGGACAAGCCTAGCTTGTATTAATGATGCTTCGTCATTAGGTTGTGTTGCAGTATAATCAAATAGGCTTTCGAACATGGCAACGGTCGAACGTTTCACAAGCTGTAGCATTTCCGGGAGGTGAACAATGCACGCATTTGAAGTTCTTAAGCCAACTTACTTATTGTCTGGAACTGATTGGTGTTGTCGAGAATGGTAGTGATCTGAACAGTGAAAAAGAAACAAAATAGTTGCCACTTAACCTCTTTGGGAAATATAAGTAGGTGCGTCGAGGAGACTCAGATACAGTTTGAACTTTTCAAAGCATAATCGATATGCATGTATGCAGGTTGGAAATTATCCTTACAAACAGGTCTTTTGAAAGGCTGGCACTAGCGAATAAGCACATCGTGAAGCTCAGCGGAGCCTAGAGTGATGATGAGTGGATAGCTTCGATGGAGTCTCATGCGGTTCCCAGTACAGCTACCGTTTCTTGTACAGCTCGACTACACTGTGATTCGTGGCAGACTGGATGTTACCTGGGATTGAAAAAGGTACGACCACAAACGAACAATCTGATACCATGCTGCTGTCCAAGTCTAGAATTGGCGGTGGCACACAGGGATGATAATGAAAGGGATGCGGATGAACCGCATGGTTTCTTCTCTCTCTTAAGTTTTCGCCTGTGTATTGTTCGAATGAACAATTCGCTTGTTCTTGTTGATACTGTTGCTTTCAACTTTTGATGACGGAGGGCACAACCAAGGTTAGTATGTAGGCATTAAGTATCGATCTTAAAAACAGGTTTCCTCATTGAGATTTAGGGAAGCAGGGTAAGCACCTGTTGCTCTTGCATATGATGTTGCCAGCATTATTACATTTCAATAAAACAGTTGTGCACCGTTACTTAGTTCTTAGATGTTCAAGCATGGCCCCATGTAACGGGTCGAGTCTTGCGAGGTTCCGTTCTTTTTGAGTTCATCTTACTGAAGTGCACTGAAAGGGACCTTTAACAGTCATTAATGATCTCTGTTGCATCTGTTGACGTGGATCAGCACTTTTGAACAAACGAAAGATGCAAGTAGAAAGAATATGAAGTGACCGGTCACTATTCTCCTAGTGAAGAAAGAAGAACAGCCCCATGCTGCTCAATAGCACGGCCCGCCGAAGCATCGCCAGGCCGTTCAATAGCATCAGACTGTGCTGTGCTGACTCAACTGCTTGTCGTCTTGTGGCTGCATTGAACTCTAGACATGAACTCACCATCTATTGTCGGCAGAGCCTACTGGATAATAGTATGCTGTAGCAGTCAGTTTGTGTTTGAACCTGGCTTTCCACTGTAGGAATGGCCGCACACAGCGAGCATCAACAATGTAGCACCCAAATGGCATGCAGCACTTTATTTTTTTTCACACAGATCTGGAAAAAAATTAAAACGGCACAGAACCCCCGGTGGATTTAATGCATCTACCGGGGAGGGCTCCGCGAGGGAACGGTCAGCCTCTGTTCCCCCAGGCAACGGTCTCCCGGTAGACGTAATCACCACGTATAAAACGGCGAGCCGCCACCGCGGCAGCCCTTGTCGGTGTCGGAAGAGACTCCCAGTGGGAGGGTCTAGCCCAGTACGGCCATCTCTCGCTCTCACACTTGGTACGTACTTATTGTGTGCCCGTCGTGCACTCCAACCGACCAGACTGCATATCGAATCGACCAACCACACTTTATGAATCAATTAAGAGGCACTTCTTCTTATTGAAAAATATGTGTGAGTGTAGCCATTTATCATATATAGCTATACTCCCTCCCCCCAGAGCAAACCTCGATCTCAACCTATACTGAAGAAATCCCAATCCTATTATAGCTCCAACTCCTTTCTTCCTCTCGACTGTTACGATTGAACTCTACAAGATCTACAATTACAACTGGTTCCGTTCTAATCGTCACTTCTAGATATCCCGTTCAAAAATTCTTTTCACTCGCACAGCCTGACTAGATAGATCGAAAGATTCCACTTGAATTACACCAACAGCCAATTCCCTTGATAACTTGTTCGATTGTGCAAGTATCAAAACATCGCAAAGAGAGAAACCCAGTCGTTCTGTCTCAGTTCAATCTTGGATACAAATTGATGTTCCAAAGAGAACTCTTCTAAGCTGCAGCACTGTTCATCTAATCAGTCAATCAATCACATAAGGATCCCACCCATCATGACAACCACATTGAAGAGATCCCTCTCGGCCAAACTAAAGTCTACGATATCAAAGACTAAAAAGTTTATCAAGCAGACAACCGACTCTGAATGTTCCATGGACAGCCCCAACCCTGTGCTTGCCGATGGATTCAACCTGGGTGAAATTCAAAGATCCCCCTTGAAGAAAAGGCAGTCTCAACAGAGTAGCCGTCACAGCAACCATAGCCCAAAGTCTTCCATTTCAGAGGCTTCCATCCAAAAATCGCATTATTCCAGGACTAATTTGGATCAGAACGAAGGCGTCAACGATACTGGTTATGGTGGCACCGACAGTTACTTTTCAGAAAGCGGTACTAGGAGTATCAGTGGCAGTATTCGCAAGAGATCATTGGACAGAAAGCCAAATGAGGTGATACTGTTGCCCTCCACTCCTTCCGATGAAAACATACCCCCATGCACAACCGAAGAGTTGACTCCAATCATACCTGTCACATTTTCGGATGTCCAACAGTCGGTCATCCTAAAAAATAGTGGCATCTTGGATATCCCTTCAAACCCATCCTCTCCTATCACCTCACCTATCACTTCACCGATCCTATCCCAAAAGAAGCAGCCTCTGTACATATCCACCTTGAGTTCTGCAACAACAGTCTCAAATGGAACTGTCAACTCAGCAAATACCCTGTTTTCGTCTGCAGCTACAGTGTCACCACTCGAAGCCATCTCTTTTGATAACGCATTGGCAAAGACACGCTCAAACAGCTCAAACCTGTTAGGGTCCCCAATAGACTCGGTGAAAATGGGTTCCTTGCTAGTTGCTCTTCCCCCATCCCCAATAAGCCAATCCCAGTTACTTCAACACTTGCCAGTCTTGGATCAGGACAAACCTAAAAAGATCCAGTCGAACGATTCTATCTTTGCCATGGCCAACCAGATTGACCATTTCGATCCTAGATTGGACACCGAGGAGAACGACAAGCTGGCCGATCAGATGGCACTGAACATCCTCGATAAGATCAACGAAGAACAACAATTTGACGAGATGGCTCGTTTCAAAGAGGAGACGTTGAACGCCATCCTAACTCCCGAATTGAGGTTCATTTGAAAACATCACTTCATATCATAACGTTTAACGAATTATTTTGCTACTAGATTTCTTTTACTTCTTTCACCTTCATTTCCTTCCCCTTCCCCCTCGCCATATACCATTCTCTTCATTGCTTAACATCATTTCACTTGCTGTAATATATATTGAAAAGCTATCCCCCCATAGTTTTGCTACATTCTTCCAATATCCACATACCTTCTTATCAGTTTAATCCACTTTTGAACTTGTATTTCTCCTTCTGGTGGCAACTTTTCAGTCCCAGAAGCTTCATGGTAGAACGTGAAAAAGAAAAGAAAGTGGAAACTTTTCACCCCTACTTGAGTGACATCATGGCTTACGTAATTGGCAGCATCGCGACTACGCGAGGTCAACATAAACATTGGATCACTAGGGGGTTTACGTATATGTGGGTTCGTTACTCTTGTTATACAGCTATCCTTCTTTGTCATCAGCTGTACTCCCCATTGGAATCACCACATACTCAAACAAGAAACTCATTGGATCAATTAGTACCACTTCCACTAGTATTCTAGAAGTTGAATCTCACTCCGTTGTTTCTCTTTCAACAACATTTTCCTACTTGTCCCTCGATCCATTCGTTCCTCCACAGGGCTTCAAAGAGATTCCAACCATTGACCATTAAGAACAACCTTGATAGAGGCATAACTATAGCTTCAAATAACACTACATGAACGATACTTACAAGCTTATATGAGAGGCCGCAAACAATGGTGAGTAATATTCTTTTTGTTCCTGTTCCCTCAAAACAAGAGACTCTTTTTCAACTAACAGCCTTTCAACTAGTCCTCATTCACATCAATAAACCATACCGAAGATGAGTATGACCTAGAGTCCCATACAAGGGAACTCCAGATTGAATACTCCTTCAAAATCTTTGAGGAAGCACTAGCCTTTCAAAAACAAAAGAACTTTGACATGGCCAATTCCAAATATGACGTTTTGTTCAGAGTTGAAGTCATCAAAGAACCCAACGTTTCGGGAAGCCCCAGTGTTGAAAACTTGAAATACCTGTGCTACAGAAACAGAGGTTTTTTGAAAATCATGGGACTCATCAGAGATTGCAACGATAACAACAACAACAGTCCCATCGAAAAACCAAAAGAGGCTGGTGATCAAAGGAGCATCTTCATAAACAGCCCTACTCCAGACGGTGATGTTCCAACAACGCGAAGTCAACAGGATAACAACACAATGAATATTGAAGATGACGTCCAAAGTATAGACAGCGAAGCCTCCGATGACGAGGAGGAAAGAGAACAACTGTTTGACAGACTACTCTCAGCAACGAACGACCTAGTCACAGCTCTAATACACGGCAAGGCGGATATCAAGCTTGTCGAGCTGTTGTTCCAGCTGTTTTCCTACTACAAACTTTATAGGCTCGCACGTTTGATCATTGAATTTGAATTGTTGAAAAGTGGAAGCTCCATCAGTGAGACCGACTCCCTAGGAAACACCACCGATGACGATCTTAGCCTCGACTTGAAAAATCTGGGATTTCTACTTCCGAGTCAGGTATCCCTCTTGGAAGGTTACAACAACGTTTTGAGCCAACTACACTGTGACGATGGAATAGACTATGACCTGCTACAGCAAGTGTTACAAAAATACAAATCAGGATCTAAAACATTCTCTCAAGGAATCAGCAAACGAATGATTGATTTTGGAAAGATGGTCAGTACTGACGATTTCAGCAGCTTTAGAGAGTTGCAAAGGGATCAGATCGAACTCAAGTTGAACAAATACGACAACAGAATTGAACTACGAAGATTCTTGAAAGACTTGAACGATGTCCTACCCAAGCCAAAGACGCGTTCCAAACTGTTCGATCGTTACATATTGACCCTTGTTCCAATAGAAAAGATCAGACTGGTCATAGTGGAAAAGAAATTGGAATCTGTCGTTGAGGACAAGGAGAAGCAAACCATTCAAACTCAGCAAAATCAAGATCCTGCCAAAAAGTTGGAATTGTCAACCGAAGAAAGTGATACAAGGGAAATGCCTGCCCAGGAGCCAGAACTGACACTTGAAGAAGGTGAAAAGGAAGCTCCAATCTTGGTTGACAATGTTGAAGATGATGATGGCTTCAACGATCAAGATCTGATTATACTTCCAGATGGAGATGATGATCAACAACCCAAACCTGAACCTACATTTACACCGACATCTGCACCTGCATCTGCATTGCCATCGGGCTCCACATCTACACCCGCACAGAGGATCGCAGCGAAGAGATTAACAAGGGCCAAGTCAGATGTTGTTGCGGATGTTGACGAATTGGATCAGAGAGACTTTGATCTACAAAGGAAGTTTCTTTCAGTTACACTTGTCTATTATGCCTCCAGGTGTGGTATTGATTTGACCTTGGAAAACTTGGTGAAGCTTTGCCTGTCGAACGGTGCAAACACCACGGCTGATTCAAGAGTCCATGATTTGTGTTCCCTACTGAACGAATGGAAGATCGAACAAACCGAGTTTTTGATGGTGTCGTTGGACAATGACATCACAGCGGCAAACTCTGCCAACAAGAACAAGGAGGCTTCCATCAAGGAAATATTGAGCTCTGGCACGATCGAGACAACCTTGGAGACCAAGAAGAGCCTTGAAGATTTGGACGATGGTCGTCTGTTGGACCTTGTCGAAACAATGAACAGCTCAAACCTGCATCTCAACCAAGTGAAACTCCTTGTGCTCGAGCATATATTGAAACTTGATGAAGCCACTGGAGGGAGCTTGTTTACCAACGGTCTGATAAACAAGGAGTCCATCAAATGCATAAAGTCCTTTGTTGACGAGGTGGGCTTGTACATGTTCAATGACCTTAGCGATGGATTAAGAGGAGTTGGAGAGATTGATCCAGCATTTGCCAAGAGGGCCCTCGGTCTTGCCGTTGCAATTCTTGAAATTTCCATCGATACATACATTGGCGTCAAACTCGAATCAAAGTTGAAAAAGGTTAATCCTAAAGCTCCAATGACAGAACTACAAATAACAGAGGAAGTCACTGCCAGTCGAATCGAAGAATGGATTTCGCTCGTGGACGATTACCTAGGACTGATCGATCAAGACATCTACGAGTCAGATCCAACATTCTCCAAGTTGTACCTTAGATATCAATGGTCCAAGGCATGTCTAATCCAACAAACCAACGACTTTGACACCGAATATCTTTCTTCTTTGTTGACGGAGCTTTCAACCATTTCGAAAGGGTTAAATCTGGATATTCTCATGGTCAACTACGGATATATACCCAGATTGACAACGTCCACTGTTAGCATTCAATTGTCCAAAATCAGGATCTTCAAAACGTTTGCGCATGCCGACCAGTCAAACGAGATATTGGAGCGTATGTTAGTGGATGATACATACACCAAGTCACAGTACACCAATGAGGAAGCTGAGATGGATGCGTTCATTGGCAACTCGTCCATTGAATTGAAGTTGAGGCTATGGTCATTGTTGCTGGATTACTACGACGAAAAGCGATTGACGGAGAAGTACCAAGTTGGATTCCAAAAGGCTCTACAGACCATGTTGAATGAAATCAGTGGTGAAAGATACTCATCCAGGCCTAGATTCCAAAGAACGCAGCTCTTGCTCAGAATCATTGGATTTTATGGGTTATTTGCTGGAAAGTTTGTCAAGTATGCCACCAAAGTCAACTGGCAACTTAGCGAAATTAGTGCAAAGACTACGTTCTTGAACATCATTGAGTTCTTCAAGTTGTGCTACTTGTTCCTCATCCATGAGGATGCCGCAATTCTTTCCTCAAGGAAGAAGTCGCTCAATTCTGAATCGAGGTTGGCGTACAGCAAGCTGAGCGATATCACAGTGTTGACCTTCACTCTTCTGGCTGCTTATTTTGCTTTGAACTTGAAAGAAGCACAACCCGAAGACATCAATGACTTTTGTGGCATATTGCATGAACAGTTGGGCCTCAGACACATCTGCACAAAGCTGCATGGTACGTTCTTGAATTTTGTCGAAACAAAACTGGTTGAAATGAACTGGCCATCATCCGATAACGACTTCTTCCAGATTATTCAGTGTCGCTATGGTATCAAGATAACCACTGAGACATTTAGTACGTTTGATCATGATGTCAAACCTGGAATCATGGGAAGAGGAAGTGCTATCAACCTAAGCAAATACCTCCTTGATTATTGTTTCAGAAAGAAACATCCGTTGTTCAACACACCTAAAAATGATATCAAGATTGTCCTTGACAAATGTTACGAGATCATTGGGAATCCGGATGAAAGCAATACCACGATCGAAAGGAACACGCGTGTGTTGAATGACTTTTTGGAGTTCAAGACGTTGGACGTTAGGTATATCAAGTTTGCCTTCCATGGGTTGTTAACCATTGACATTGAGAAGCCACAGGTGGATATTACCGAGGCAGTCGAAAAGGGGCTATACCTAATGCAGGGTATTCTGTCGCTGTCACTTTTCAAGATCAGAAAACGTTCGATGCAAGGAAGATCCTCTGATCTGGACTTTGTGATCTCGATGTTTCAATCTGAACTAGTATTCGGCACCAACAGGTTTGAATCGTGGCTTCTGTTGGGTCAGGCTTACTCTTTCCTTGTTGAGGATGATCTCATCTGGACTTCTGACAAACTAAGCACTCCCGACAAAAAGCTAAAGATTGCTCGCACCCAAAAGAAAGCGTTGTTATGCTATTTGATGGCAATTAACGTTTATTCAAAGATGGGGAGCGAAGAAAGAGCATCGATAGAACCTTTGAGATATTTACTCTGGAACAGTTTTGGCAAAGAATTGTATGGTGCATCAATGCCTCCAATGTCCAAGCTTGCATTTGTGCCCTCACAATTGGGTATGGGTTCATCTTCCACCATGTTTAATGATGATATTTCCAGAAGTGCCATAATCTCCAGCAAAACCATATACAGATTGTTATGTACATGTTTTCGGGAGGCTGTCCTTGCGAACAAGAAAGATTGGTTCAACTTTTACTACTTGTCCAAGGTTCAATTCAAGCTGAATGATGACCAAAAGATTAGCAGTGCAATCAGTAACGCTCTCAAGTCATGTGAGCTTGCAATGAAGTCAAGTAACAAAGAAGATCCAATTGTGGAGCCACATTATCACTTGTGCTCTCTGGTTTACAAGTTGGTCACTCGTGGAAAATTGGAGACCCAGGAAGGTTTACAAGTTATCAGCCAAAACTCCCTTTTCAAAAATATGGAGATAGGCGATTCTGTCAGCATGGATCAGTTTGCAGAGGCCATGCTTGTCGCGTTGAGAAAATGTGTCTCATATGATAAGAAGAACTGGCAACATAAGCCAAAGTATCGTATTGCCAAGATTTACGCAGATCACTTCAAGGATTACAAGTCGGCAATTACTGAGATGAACGCGATCATCAATCTTAAACCAACGGTAAGAAACTTGTGCAGCATATGGAAGCCAGAGAATGAAAGACCGGGAAAGCACTTTCTCTACAATACGGATTACATCACGTTTTACATTGAGCTTGTTGGCAAATCAAACGATCTATTTTCATTGGTTGCATTGGTCAAGAAACTCAGAAAACTAGGCTCTAGCATGTTGGACCATATCAAGGTGTTTGACACTGCGATTGCTAAAGCTTGCAATTTGATGAAGAGAATCATGGGTTTGAAAAAAACCTATGTTGATGAAGTTCTCACCAAAATGGTCTACAGTGATTTTATTGCGAAGTCGAAAGCTTTTGTTGCTTACATTGAAAAGAAAACTGAGTTTTCAAATGAAGAGCGTCTTGCTTTATACTTCATGAATGAAGCCACTGACTGCAAAAGGATGGCCAACGGTTTTGCAGCTACAGGGATCGTTGACGACGTTTATTACAGCATGTATTTGTTCTCCTTCTTGCAATATGTGGACATTCACTATGCAGCAGATTCCCAAAAGTCTGATTTGATTGAGCAGGCCGCACCTGACTCATCGATAAAGCTTATAGTGGAAAACGGGGATGGTCCAAAGTCACCTGTTGCTGCTTTTTCAATTGTGCCAAAGTCGGATGCTGTCATGCGTAGAGCAGGAACGCCTGGTACTCCCGTTCGGGAGAAAGTTAGAGTTGCAAGAAGAGATGTGGGTCCTTTCTGCGCTCAGGTGTTAAGCAAAGTTTCTGTTCTAATCTCAGAGATGCAGAAAGAAATAGCTGAAGGGAATGTTCCGACGTTTGTCCTTCAGGACGACGGTGAGGATGACAACACGGAACACCAGAGCATTGCTTCATCTATAGACAAACCTGTCGCTGTGCTTGAGAGTGGGCAGAAGACTCCTCCGTCTGCAGAAAGCACGGTGGGCGATGATGGCCTGGGCTTAGATTCTCCTTTCAAATTCCTTCCTCATAACTCCCCAACGCCTCTGTCGAGGAGCTACAATGCACATACGGAAATGGAGACGACAAATGATTCTGGTACTGAGCAGCAGCGTCCAGTCGCCAACGCAACAGCCTGTTTGGAAGAAGGCAAACTTTCGGTCAATAACACTACAGCCAGTGTGAAAGCTGATCATGCACCATCACTCGATATCATCGAGCAAGAGAAGGAGGGATCGAAAATTCAATCAACAATCGAGACTCCAGCCGAACTTGGAGGTGTCGGCGGTGAACATACAGAGGTTGGCCTGAAGCTTGAACTTGACCAAGGTGCTGCCAAAGAGAAGCACAGTGGGGAGCTGGATGACATCAAATCAGTTTCATTGGGTTCAGCACTGGCATTGAGGTCCCAAACTGATGACCCACATGTTCAACCAGTCATATCGCTCAATAGCTCTCTGTCGCCTGACAGTGCGGTTGCATCTATGTCTCCGTCTCGTGCCACTTTTGAGCCCGCTAAAAAGAGACGTCGGTTGGCTGTTGATAGAAAACATTTGGCCCAGAACTCTAGCTACCATGGCATTCTCAGTGATGAAGATGATGGTAGCGATGTTTTTGTAGATGCCGATGAGTCCCTGCCTCACAGTCAAAAGAGTAACATGGGTGGTGAGCCCATCACTGTTGAAGAGATTCTGTCACAAAGTGATCACAGTGTTATAGTTCTAGATAGCGATGGGGGAAGTGACAACCAGTCATGACTTTTGTACCATTGACTTGTTCTATCATTCTTGTATACTATTAGTTGGACCTGTTGTGTAATATACTATTAATCGTGAATTCATTAAACGCGTTTGTGATAGTGTACAGAGTAAATAAAGTGGTATACATGATGGCGTTCTTCAGCCATCGTTATCAAATTCGGAGTCAATCTTTGCAGCACTCTCACTGATTCCCCATTTCTCACTGACAAAAGTGGAATTGCTCTTTATCTGGTTGATTGTATCGGGTATATTCATTGTTATTTTGTTCTTCAGTTCTTGGTCGAGCAGTTTTTCATTCTCCTTTTTCTGCCTCTTGGACATTAATTCACTTTCCTCCAAGCCTGCAAAGTCTTCCATCGACATATCTCCTGTAATCAAGTCAACTGAAAACGATGTCTCTTTGTTTTTCAATGCTGTCAAGTCCTTGCGAAATCTCTTTTTATAACTATCAAGGTTGAACATGTTCTTTTCGTAAAGCAATTTCTCGTAAGAGGAGGCCAAATCATCTGGCGATTTGGATTTGGAATCACCTTCAGATGATTCAACATTCTCAGAATCCAGAAACTTGGCAATTGTATTTTTAACCGCAACTTTACATGCGGTCCTTGTCTATAGATAAAAATGATGTTAGTATGTGGGGAACAGATGGTTGACTGAATACATATCACTCACTTTTTCCCACAGATCGTCTGGGTCATCTCCAGCCACAATGCTGGAATCCCTTTGATGAAGCGCTTTGGAATTGATACTACTCTTGTTCGATGATATTCCCATGGTGAAATCTCATAAGTGTCAGTTGTAGTGAGGTTCGAGCAGAAGAAGCAGATGAACTTGACAAGAAAGACGGAGTTTACTTGCTCTTATATATCTCTATATTGCCGTTCTCTCGGCTAGTTGAAAAGTTGTACCTCGCATCGTAGTCCGTACGCTCATGCCTTACATGTGCATGCGGCTCATATGGGTTTTGGTAGCAGCTTGACCATTCTTCTGGTCATGTTAACTTGCTTGCGGGCTAATATACTGTATTAAAGGGTGTTGGCGAGTAGTGCCTCCTACTCAGTGTTGAAATATTCCATGATCACCTCATTGGAGCTTTAACTGTACACATGTTTATCTTACATCTTGAACTTCGATCTCTTCTGGATACCACCTCTACCTTTAACGACTATATTCTCGGCGTTTATTGTGGCCGGCTCTGAATGCTTTCTAATGCTGAAACCGAATCCTATTCCTCCAGATGAGTCTGTACCCCCCGGGTGATGAATTCCTTCGCCTCTAGACTGATCTGAAGAGGAGCCCCTGCTTATAGGCCTTCTACTTCCACTTTCACTTTGATTAAAGGAAGGTTTAACAGAGTCTTGGAGCATAGAAGAGTATTGCTCCTCGGTAAGTCTCTCGCCGGCACCTTTAGAGCCCTGTATTCCCGGTAGCGTTATCATTGGACCTTCATTCATTGTGTCACGACGGAAAAGATCATTGCTTGATTGATATGTGAATCCAAGAAGTGACTTTGGTAATTCGGGCTTCGATTGAGGAATGTTCATAGGAAGAGACGTTCCCAATTGATTGAGTTTGTCTCCTTTTCGTTTGAGCTCATCTGCAAGTGACTCGATTGTTCTCTGATATTCCTTGACCTTCGTTTCATAGTTGAGAATATAATTTCTGATCACTTTCGTATTTGCTCTCAGTTGAGACACTCTTAGCTTTGCAGTCTCTGCTTTCAACTCCGCTATGGTTTCCTCATAAGTCTGCGTAAGGAATTCAGTCTTCTTTCGGGAATCTTCTTCCAGACTGGCTACACTCTGTCTCAAATCCAAGTTGTTCTTTTCCAGTAAAGAAGCAGCACTTAGGTTGTGTGAACCTGAGATACCCTTGTTGGCATGCTGTTGACTCAATAAATTGTATTTAGACTGTAAGTCATGGTGATCTTTGACTAGGATGGCATAGGTATCCTTTAAAGAATTCGTCTCAGCATTCCTAGGTCCCGAACTCTTCTGAAAGGATTCTACAACACGGTTCAATTCAACAATCTTATCATTCAATGCATTTATTTCCATTTTCATCTTGAGATTATCGCTCTTTAGCGATTTATTGGCGCCGAGCAGGGTATTTTCTCCAACAAGAGGTGTATAACTGCTTTCATATCCCTTTGGGACACAACGATTCATCACTTCAATAGTCTGTTTCAAAGAGTTGTTCTCGTCTGATACACTTTTGAACTCCTCCAACTTTCGCACCAGAGAGCTTTTCTCTTCTTCTGCTTTCCGATGATTAACAACAGCCAAATGTTTCATGTACTCGGCAAAGTCTAGCTCATTTGACAAAATCATTAGCTCTCTTTGGTAATACTGTATGGATGTCCCACTCAACTGGGCCATCGGCTCAGTGGATGTATCACGCGAGACGGAGTGCATGTCTTCTGTTTGCTGGACTGAATGGCGTCTCATATTTTCATTCAAACGAACGTTTGTGGTAGATTTTTGAAAAAGGTATCTATGCACGTCCAATAGCTCATCAGAGGTGCTTGTACAAATTAAGTGGCTTTTGTCATCAGAACCTGTTCTCACTTTCTCTTCTAACTGACCATTAGGTGATCCAGTGACCGAGTGTGTCTGCTTCCTTGCTGCAAAATCGATATTTTTGAAAGATGGGGAGGAAGAAAGTAAAGTTTCTCTCGTATTCAGTGTTGACGCACTAGACAGGTCGGTGAGTAGTGACATGGACTTTGAGGTTCTTCTCTGAAGTGAAGCATCTTCAGTTGGAACTGCTGCGTTCAAAGAGAGGCAAAAGATTGCAATTTCGTTCGGAGAACCGTACTTGCAAAACCTATCTGTATCTTCCAGCTCTTGCTCTACCTCATTGAATATAGAGAAATTTGGATGCAACTTCCGATTAGACAAGAAAATTTCCACCTTCTTGGCTAGCTGTGTTTCATTGATAGTTGACATTATATCCACAGTGTTCAGTATATGCATTGGATCACGGGCAAACTTGCAAAAGTTTAGAGGATAAAACCCATACAGGTAGGCAGCAAGAAAATTGGCAGAATCATAAACAATGTCTACACTCGTGGTGCTTCCTTTCCTTTTTGATATCGGTCTCTCTTGATCTATGTCTGAGATAGAATCTTCCAGTGTTTCTTTTTCGAAGTTTTCATCGGTGCCACCCTCCTTGCTCGTATTCGTTGTTCCCTGCCAAACGTCATCGATTTTCCATATGATTAATCTAGCGTAAATGGCAAATAATGTATACAAGCTATCTTTGATCTGATTGCAAATGTGAGGAAGAATCATGCAAACTGCATTAACTGTTGAGTTGACTGTAGGTAACGACTTGTCTGTCAAGGCTACTCTCAGCAGGGTGTCAAACAATTGAGTCTTCAATATATGATGCAGGTTGATCGGCTGAAGTTTGATGATGGACGTTAGTAAGGACAAAAGTTCAAGCCTATTTTCCGGCCTGGTCACCAAGTAATCATTGAATACACTCAAGAACATTTCGGTTCTCTTCAATGCAAGCTTGCCTATTAGTTCTCTGATGGACAAATTTTTGAAACGATTTCTTTCTTCTTGCTCAAAAGGGCTGTACTCAGGTATCGTTTTGTTGCCAATTGAGTGTTCCATAGTGCTGAGAATTTCCTGTTCTCCATCTTGGGCTTTGAGTAGATAACTATCCATGAGAAGCTTCAACGTCTGTTTAGTGTGTTCTAGCCTCCTATTGTTCAGCCTAGAATCGTCACTTTCAACGGATCCAACCAGCACCGTTTCAATGAACTTGGTGGTTAGATTGACGAATTCGAGGTCCAGCCCGGCTGAGTCAATTGTAGGTTTTAGGTACTTCCTGACCCACCTAATGAACTCCTGATCGTCAACGATGCACGGTATAAGCGCGGCCAAAACTTCAATAAAGATATTCTCCCTAGTGAAATCCGATGCTATGTAGGAACTGTATATGTGATACAATTCATCGGTTAGCTTTGAATTGTCATTTGACTGGTACGTGTTGTGAAGTGCGGTATATTCAGCAATCGAGTCGAGTAAGCCAGGTGTGGTGATGGAATTAGCAGTCTCTTTTTTGGAAAACTCCAGCTCCAGAAGTTTGAACAAATTTCTGGATGAGCCTACTGACATTTGGTATTTCTCAAAGCTAGGCCATTGGCTTAGTTCTTTTTGGATGTCTAATCTGGTAACAATGTCTTGCTAGACGGTAGAGAAAAAGAGGCAAGCTGTAACTTTGTGAAGAGTAAAGCCAGAAAATACACTTCTCCACGGGCGGCTCATCTTCACCATGTATGTGTGGGATGTATACGCATGGCATTCCTAGGCATCATGAACTGATTAAACTGGATCACCTACTAAACTGTATGTCGTAATCCCAACTATCATCTTTCGTCGTCATTGGGACAATTGATCAATTCGAATGTCCAATTACTCTCTTCTTGACCTAGTAAAGCAGGTGAACGTGGTTCCCAACGAAACTACTCAACCTTCACCATTTGCCGACTTCAAATCATCAGTATACACTCTACTGTCCCATGATGCAAACTTCAGTCTGGGATATCTCCTTCCCATAGTTGTTGATCAACTGCGTTCTTACCTCCCATTGGCACCGATTGTACTAATAGACGAAACAGAAAAAACAGTCAGAATTGACCCAGCATTGACCACTCTCGAATCCAGAAACGAAGCGTTCAGTCAGTTAGGCCAGGAATGGAAGAAGCAGGGTGCATTTGAGACTTTGAAAGGATGGAGAAATGAGCTATATACAATCTATTCTGCTCCTCGTGTTCCGTACATGAGGTTAGAACGAGCCATGTGTCCATTACTCGGTGTTGTGATGTATGGTGTTCACATCAATGGGTTTGTCAAGGGGCCTACTCCAAATGATTTGAAGTTGTGGGTTCCTAGAAGGTCGGCTACGAAGCCTACCTATCCTGGAAAGTTGGACAACACCGTTGCTGGTGGATTGGGATATCCATATGGCAAGTTTGAGACTTGTTTGAAAGAGTGCTATGAGGAGGCTGGGTTGGATGAGAGTTATGTCAGGGATCATTTGAAGTACGTTGGGGTGGTTAGCTACCTCTATCAGTTGGTGCCTGGTGATTACGCATCAGAGGGCGGGCTTGTGCAGCCTGAAGCTGAGTACGTGTACGATTTAGAGATGAGTGAGGTTGTTCCTCATCCTGTTGATCATGAAGCGGAGGATTTCCGGTTGATGGGTGTAGAGGAAGTTATAGAAAGGCTTCGGAACGGAGAGTTCAAGCATAACTGTGGATTGATCATTATCGACTTTTTGATGAGGAATGGTCTCATATCTGAAGAAGCCGAAAAGGATTACAGTGAGATCAGAAAAAACCTTAGAAGAGTGTTCCCGTTCCCAACAAGGTATCAACAGTGATTGTTGCGCCTCTGTAAGGCATCGATAAGGTTCTACATTGCATTAATATCAACATAAACTTTTATTTCTGGACTCACGTTCTTTTTTCTATCAATATGTACGTAACTCAAAATCAGCTGAGTAACGACAAAAACGTTAACTGATAAAGGGTAGAAACATCACTCAGACGCTAACAAATACTTACATACACGGTATCACTTATAGGCTAACAAGTACTTACATACACGGTATCACTTAAAAGATACCTCCCCTCATGATCGTTCAGGGGGACTCTATTTGGAGAAATGCAACTTAATGTCCATCCATTCCCTCTTCAAAACCTCATCGATCGACAAAGAAACGGTACCATAGGTCAACGGAGCAAAGAAGATGAACGATGAAATGATGGCACTGAAAAGCAGCACCAAGAAGGAAAGGTATGGTATCCACTGGATCTTACCTTGGTCTTCCTTTTTAGCTCCAATTCTGTTCTCCGTGAAGAGGAACTCAAACAACGATGCTGTAAACAAAGCAGCGAGTAAATGTGCCGGTAGGTAATGGTGCAAGAACTTTTGTCTGGCCATTAGGAAGAATGGGAAATAGTGAGTTGCCCATCCGCAAAAGAGGAATCCAATGTTCATGTATAGTCTTGCTCTAGCCTTGTCGGTTAGGATGTACAATTCCCTTCTTCTTGTCAACTGGTCGGCCAACAGCAACCCCAAGAAGGTCACAACTGCACCACATTCAATCCACCAGCCGACAATGTTACCAATAAAGTAGATCTGTTGTCTTGTGTCATTCTTGGTCCAGAATGAAACACCTGACAGGGACACAGGCCATGATTGTGGCTCGGATGCAAATGGGTGTTCTGAAGATAGCTTATTGTTCTGCTGGAACATCGTGAGTTGCAATTCCCACCATTTGGTCAAGAATGGTAGTTTTTTCACTTGTTTTGGAACGTATAGAGCCCTGGATCCTTTCAAACCAATGATTTCATCCACAGTCCAATAGTTGTCAGCATCAGCAACTTTCTTGTTACCGTTCACTTCTTGTTGATGGAAACCCCAGTCAGGTAGTAGTTCGTCATCGTGGGTCCACAGGGTCACAGTTGTTGGCACATGGAACAGCTTGATGACGGATGCCTTTGTCTTCAACGTATCAGCTTTTCTCTTGTCGAATGGGTCCAATCTGAATAGGGTGTCGTTGAACCTTGCACCATTCGCATCCTCAAAAGAGATAGCGGTGAATTCTTCATTGGTAGGGAATAGAGGAGAAGCGACATCGTGAGTTAGGAGGAAAGTGTTTGTTTGAATGTGTCTGAGTCTGATAGTGTCACCTTGCTTAACATGCTGACCCGACTTTTGCGATAGATGGAACGGTTGAGCTGGCAAAATCTCCCAGTAATTGTTCGGATCGCTGTAGTCGTGCATACATGTAACCTGTTGACCTTGAGATGAAATTCTACCATCATCGTAACGTAGTGGGTAGCTGTAAGGGTGAGAGTGAAGCAAACATTCTGTGTCCTTGTGTTTGAACGTAATGATATCATTGTAGTTGATCTCTTTGGCTTCTCTTGCCAATGGTGAATCACCCAAAGTCTCTTGGAAGTCTGCGCTCATGAAAGCGTCACCAGGTCCAGACTTTGTCAAGACAGCAAAGTGAACGTAGAACCAGGACAAGTAGATGATGAATGGAATCACAATCAAACCAAATGCTCTGTGAATAAAATGTCTAGCAAAGATTCTAATGGATAGACCCTTCTTAACGTCAAGCAACTCCCAGAGGTCCCAGACGACAGCAACTCCGACACATGCAAAAGTGAACACACCAACGTATTTGGTCGAAATGACACATGATAAAGCCACACCAGTGAGGAGCAGCCACTTGTACCACTCCAAAGTAAAAGGCTGGTGTCTCTGCTTGATGAATTTGACATAACAGTAGACGGAAGCTGCCACTGAAATGATCAAAGTTGCATCCAATAAGATCAATCTGGTCTCTGCAACGTGAGCGTTATCAAAGAGAACCAAACAAGCACCCAATGCACAAGTTGGGATTGAATAACCACATTCTTTCAAAGTGCTAAACATGATTGGGATGGTTAGAGACCCAAGTATTGCCGAGAGTGCTCTCAATGGTATGTAAGGCACAGAGTTGTCGATGTAGCTATCACCGATGTTGTCAAACTTGAACTCACCGTTGTAACCGACAAGATAACCGACAAATGCTATCAGCAGCTTGGCAAATGGAGGATGTAGATCGAAGAAGTATGTTCTTTGGAGGTAGTACGAGGCAAACTTGCCGAAATGGACCTCATCAAAGACAACCTCTGCAGGGTACCAAATATAGTAGAATCTTGTTGCAAAAGCCAATATCGTCAAGGCCATGTTTGTGAGGTGATAGTACTTGTCCATCTGTGGTTCAATAATCGAATTACCGGTTGATGTTAGGATCTTCAAGTCATCAGTGGCAGTTTTTGAATCTTCTGAGAAGGACAGATCAGCAGTAGCGGAAGCATCATCCTTGGATGCTCTTTTGGATCCTTTGACTTTTGGGGCCATCTTGAAAAAGTTAGAGCGATCGATCGGATTGTCAATACTGGTCTATCTATAACTGAGTAAGTTTAAGATGTCAATTGAATGGTGATATGGTCAGATAAGTAAATTTCAATGCCCGCAATCCCTATAGGTCAACATCATCACAACGGGGAGCTAGAGCCAAGATGTCAAACTCGGTGCTGTTGCTGTTAACACGTAGAAGGGACAGTGAGGTGAAGATGTCTGCCATTAGAAGGTGATGTGTCACCAGTGGATGAGGCGGTGGTGAAGATGAGGCACACGCGTCTCAATAACCACTACTATTACAGTCATTATCTTCACTACCACAAACATGAATGTTATACAATGAGTTGGTAGTTATATTTGAGAGGCAAATAGTTCGAGCTCAGATTCAATCATCCAAGGACCTTGCAGCATTGCATTCACCACTCGTCTAGCCTTGAGAATATGCTCTCAAACTCGCTTTTTAAACGGTGCCCCCGTTATCGGCCAAGGGCAACAGCACCCTCTATTCAACGTTTGGTAAGTCCAAGCTCAGAAACGACGAGAAGATACTTGTCAGACTTCAGCATTATGCAAGAAGCTTTTTTGTCGAACCCTGATGCGAAACCGGCTGCCACCAAGATGGCAGCAAAGCCAACTGCGTATGCTAAAAAGCCAGCAACGGCAAAACAGACAGACCCAGTGATTGGCATCTCAACGGACTTTCTATCACCACCACCTCCCTCCACTGAGGCACAACAACAGACATCCACCGTATCTGCAGAAGGAACAGCCATCACTGATTTTTTCGAAGGTTCGCTCGCAGACTATAGCAAATCGGACGACCCATTGGCAAGCACAGGGCAGAACTGGTCAGAATCATTTTTGGGGTTGGGACATTCTCCATTCTCCCAGCAGTCTCAAGACATACTATACACTGCCATTCCGGAAAATGATGTTGAAATCACACCGGATGGTCTACTATACCTCCCCGAGATAAAGTACCGTAGGATACTGAACAGATCGTTTGGTGCCGGGGCATGGGGTATGGCTCCTCGTTCAGAGACCCTGATTTCCAAGAATGCCACAGGTGCTGGTGGGTTGCTAACTAGGGAGTACGGTTTGGTCATCCATGGAAGGTTGGTTTCCATTGCTAGAGGTGAGCAAACGTTTTTCAGCGATAAGGGGATCCCAACGGCCACCGAAGGATGCAAGAGTAATGCATTGATGAGATGTTGTAAGGATCTTGGAATAGCCAGTGAATTGTGGGATCCTAGGTTCATCAAGAAGTTCAAAAAGAGCAACTGTGAAGAGTTGTTTGTTGAGTATGTTCCTACAAAGAAGAAGAAGAAGATTTGGAAGAGAAAGGATGAGGATGTTGAGTATCCGTTCAAGAGGTAGGATCAGAGTTGGTTCTAAGTTGGTTCGTTCATGTGTATAGTTTTGTCTTTTCTTCTATCTGTCTTTGGGTTACTTAATTCTGGGTTCTCCTTCATATTGTTGTACTCTTAAATTATTCGAGTTTCTTGTGTTTCCAGAAACGGGTAAACTTACTTACAAGCAAAGGCACTTTAATAAAATAAAATAAAAAGATTGTTATTTTTTTTCTTTATAAACATATACATAAACATACATTTTTGTAAAAACGTAGATAGATATATGAAACAAATTGCCCTGAAGAATGGATTCATTCAAGGCAAGGTAACAAAAGCACAAAAACTGAACAAAAGTGGAATTAATGAAACAAGAGGCAATTAAAATTCAACAGAACAATGAATCAAAATAACCAAATTCACATCATGACGAGGGGAAAAAGAGAGTGAAGATGGATATTGCTTCATCGTTTTAGAATCAAACATACAAGTCTTGAAACTTACAAACCTTGTTGAGTTCTTCTTCTGTCTCTCTCTTCAGCAATGGTTAGCTTGATACCCTTACCCTTTGGTAGGGAGACGTATGGCTTACCAGCTTCGGCACCAATGACGAAAACGTTGGACAATCTGGTGACGAAGGAGTTCTCCAAGGAATCCTTGATGTGGACCAAATCGAAACCACCTTCGTGCTTTTCTCTGTGGGTGATGACACCAACTCTACCCAAGTTACGACCACCGGTAACCATGACTAGCTTACCAGTGTCAAACTTCAAGAAGTCGGTCATCTTACCAGATTCCAAGTCAATCTTAACGGTATCGTTAACTCTAACTGCTGGGTCTGGGTATCTGATGGTTCTACCGTCGTGTGTGACAATGTATGGAATACCCTTCTTACCTAGTTGAACCTTCTTAACCTTGGCCAACTTGTAGGAAGCTTCTTCAGCGGTGATTCTGTGGACGGCGAATCTACCCTTGATGTCGTAGACCAATCTGAAGTTCTCGTTGGTGGCTTCTAGAGAGATGACATCCATGAAACCGGCTGGGTAGGTAGTGTCTGTTCTAACCTTACCGTCAACCTTGACGTGTCTTTGCATCAAGATAGCCTTGACTTCTCTACCGTTCAAGGCATACTTTAATCTGTTTCTTATAAAGACAATCAATGGAAGAGATTCTCTCAATTTGTGTGGACCGGCAGATGGTCTTGGAGCGTAAACACCAGACAACTTGTCGAGCATCCAGTGGTTTGGAGCTGCTAATCTCTTTAGATGCTTCTTTCTGTATTAAAATTGGACAATCAAAAGTTAGAATGAATAAATGTTAGTAAACGGGGTCTACATTGAAGAACAGTTGGTGCATATTGGAAACGTAGGGATGAAGAGTCTGTTGAGCTGTTTAAAGGGTGTCTGTTTTCACGAAAGACACTTTGAAATATTGCTGGCGCTGTGAGCAATTTCAATGGAGAACGGTTCTAATGATTGAACAATATGTTTGTGTATCTCCTGATTTGGCTCTTCTATTGGACTGATCAAGGTGGTATGATAAATCATTCTGTACTAATGTGTTTGTTGTTGAACGAAGTTGTCGAAGCTGTTTGACTAGATGAGGTGAATCACATGAATTGTTTTTTCAGCTTGCAAGAAGAATCTCAAGTACAAGATTGGCAAACTTTGTAATCAGAAATAAAAGCAGATTCCTGGCTGTTCCCTTTGAAAAGTTTTTCAAACCATAATGTACCATACAGATCATCAATCAATTCCAGTCTTTTGCTATAGAGATGCTTTCGATGGATCTATTTGAATCACAAAATGTACTCTCGATCGTGAACCTTGAAGCATCTACCAATCAATGTTTGAATGCTGTTGTTTGATCCTAAATTGGGGTCTGCTGTTGTGCTCTTTCTATTCAGAAGGCTCTCTAAAGGACTCCATCTGGTTGTTTCCATAGGCAAGTAAGCGGTGTCTTTGTCTCATTACATACGGTCCTCTACCCATTTTGATAATGCTATAGTTATTTCTATGGTTGGTATATCAATCAAAAGATGTTGAAAAAGATAGACTGTTTGTGAACAAGTGTTGAAAAAAGTCAGATGTATTGAAATTCCTTGCTGTTAGAGTGTAAAAGAGAAAGGTTGGAGTAGACGGTTAGTGCTGTTGGTGCTGTTTGTCAGTATTGAGAGGTGTCTCCTGTCTAACTGGAGAGGTTTGGTAAGGAAGAGACACAGAGCTCTTGCTCGATACTTCCTCTCCCTCAGTGAGCCTCAACACCCAAGAGCACCAATGCTTACAGCAGCAGCATTTGGCAGTGAAAAATTAACGGTGCTGTGCTGCTGCCCCTGTCTGGAAAATTTTTGGTGCTTTTCCCCGGTGAGGGCCCGGTGAGTGTCCCCCGTGGGTGGTGGTGAAAAAAGCACTGTCCCATAGGGAGCTACCGTTTTGGGAAGTTTAACAGTCACAGTCACAACTGAAAGACTTCTGAAATTTTTCAGTCAGTTAACACAGCCTCAGGATGGACTGCGTTGAGTGACACGCTGAAACAAAGTGAAAAATGGCAGACAAATTTGTGTATCATCTCCATCACCACTGCCTTCTTTTATCAATCAAAGATGAGCCGCAGCTTTACTCCCCATACAATTGCTACCCACAGATACTTACGTACTAAACGAATAATTCGAATACTATTGATAGACAGATCATGAACAAACACCAGACTGAGCAACGGCTCATCCCATCAACTCCAATTCTCAACAACATACCTCTTCAGCAACTCTCCAATGTTGAACTCCAACTCGCAATCGTTGTAGAACTTCAGCTGGGAAACAACATGCTGAAACATTTCAACGTCATCTCCACAAGCAACCCTCAAAGCCCATACAATGTACGGCTCGATAAAATCGTAAAACACTACATCTGTCAAATCCTTGTTGGTGTTTTGCTCAAAAGACTGGATAACATTTGGCACTCTGAAGTATGGAAGCGCTCTATGATGCGTATCATCTCCATCCGTACCCCAATCGTCAGTTGTCTGATACCCATACGATGGTTTGCTAGCCTCTTCCTCTTCTTCATCTCTTGCTAAAATATCCTCTAGGACAGATTGTAATCTGGATGAACCATTATCATCCTTGTTTGGCTCTACATTATCATTGACTAATGAGAGCTTGCTCATTAGGGCACGTTGGTGTGGCGAAAGTAGTAGAGACAAGTCTGGGGTAGAGGCAGCAGTTTCAGCAGAAAGAATGTATTTTGCGTCGTTCAAAATCGCCTGTATCTGTCTGGCAACATCCGTTGGAACCCCAGGGATCACCTTCCATTTGTTTTTGAATGGGGACACTATAAATTGAGAATTCCTGTTGAAGTCTCCCTTGTAGAGATCATATCTTATGGATCCAGTGTTTATCAAAATGATCCTGTTGTTGTAGGTACTGTTCTTGGTGGCTTCCACCGTACCAGACTCGTGACAATACTTCTGTTCCAACTGCGGTAGAATGGAATCTTCCAAAAACCTCATGAGACTGTTGGGATCATTGGCATAATAGTTGGCACTAGAAACGTAAAAGTTCTTAGGAACAACGCCATATGCCTTACTCAAATGTAACTCGTCACTTATGGCATTGAGCCTGTGCGAAACATTCAATCCTTCCAACGTATTGAAATCCGATAAACTGCTAGAGTTGGAATGATGCATGAAGGAATGGATGTTGAAATCGATATACTTTCTGTCCATCTCAACGGTACCTTTGGTCCCATTCTCACCAATGTAACTATTAGAGTCCAAGTCTGTAAAATTCGACATTGACAAAAACCCAACTGTTTCACAGTACCTTCCACTCTCCAATGCCGTGCTCAAATCGTCCAGAACAGTGAAATCCCTAATGTGGGAGTGTCCTCCAAAGTACTGAATAACAGTATTGGGGAACAGAGGTCTAACAAAGTCGTGCAATTGGTACAAGTCTAACCAGTCATGACTAACAGGAACATGTCCAAATATAACAACAACATCGACATCATAGTTGGTAGAATAATCAGTCAAAAGATCAACAAACCAGCGTTTCTTGATAACCTCCGAGATGGGAGTCACTCTAACACGATCATTACCTCCCTTGAAGTCAAACATGAAGGACAATGCCAAAATCTTGAAACCGTTCAACTCTGTTTCGAAATATCTAACCTTACCATTTCCAAACACAACCCATTCTCCCTTATCAGTCAAATATTCAACATTTGTGGATATGAAAGCATCACCGTAATGGGGAACAACATTGTCATACTCAAACTTGCTCACCGATTCGGCATACAGCTCGTGGTTCCCAACGGTAATTAGATCGTACTTTGCATTCATGAATATTCTCGTTGAATACTCTCCATTTGGAACAGTCAAGTCGCTCAATCCATTACCATCATGCTTATCCCCGGTGTCTATCAGGACCAGGTCTTTACCTTGGGAATGAAGTAAACTTTTGAAGTTCTTGTTGAACGAAATAAAATCTCCCCAATTGGAAGAAAACTGCCTTTGATTTGTATGTCCGAGATACCATCCATGGGTGTCCGTTGTATGTATGAAGTTCAACTCTCCTGTTTTCAAGTCGCGGAGCTTTTCGTTGAAGTTGGGTAGTTTTGAATAGAGATGTTGCTTCACGCTGATATAACTTAACGAGTTGAGTAACTTTTCCGATAGTGATTCTTCATTGGAGAACCCGTCAACATTATTCCCAGTGCTGCTTTCTTCCGTGCTGAGCGATTGTAGGTTGAAGATTATAATGTACACCAGGAATATAAGAGACAGTGCCTGTGTTAGAAAAAGCATGTTGAAGAGCAATGAAGGAGAAGGATGGTGGGGCAAAGGAAGTGGTTGTAAAAGGGAATGTGATGAGGAGACACTAATAAGATTCAACCTCCTCGTCTATCAGAATATTGGCTGACCTGATGTTTGAATCGGTGTTCGTCTTTACAAAAGAGACCTGACAGCTAATTGTCTGCGGCAAAAAAGAATCAACCTGGTTGTCCTAAGTGTCAAGTATGACCTATACGAGGGTTAAAAGGGGCAGGTGCTTGTTGACATGTCAAATAATAGTTACGCTTCTTACTCTGCACGTAATTAGTCTAAGCGGTGCTTGAACGGCTCATAGTAATTGATAAGCACAGCCCTTTGTGTCTATTCTGTAATATTCAGCACGTGACATATGTATAAATGTATACATTTAATTGTCTGCCATTCGATATTACTGTGCACACAATCCGAAATGAGGGGAAGCACTAGTTGGGTAGAGAGGAGAAGAAGGAGTAAAGGATGGTAACAGATCTGGAACCATTAAAGAGGAACAAAGGATCACAAAGTACAGGATCAATTGAGGCATTGTTGTCAATTGATTAATTACAAGAGTTGAAAAGGAAGGTATTGCCAATTGAAAGATGTCGCAACCACAATCAGATCCACTATCAGCAGACTTCAAACCTTCGCAGTACATTTTACCAAAACCAAGATGGTCCAATGCTAAGAATTCCAAAGCTGAAAAGTCTGAGCTATACGTGCCAGTGCCAACACTCGAGAAGAGTCTTAAAGTAATGGGTGTAGCTGGTCTCTTTCTAGGTGGAATGCATTTCCGTCGGTTGTTACAGCATAGGAAAGGTTCTGCGAGACCAGGAACGGCAAGGTACTTATCCATGTTTGAACTCGAAAAGAGACACTTTATATCTGTGCCATTGGCCCTAGGCACCTATACTTTTATTTCCAGCTCGTTGCAAAACGTGAACGAAGAGAAGAAGCCGTCCAGTGAAATGATTGCAATGTTCTTTGGTGTGCTATCAGCAGCGGTCTTCAAGAGAAACATGGCGTTGAATAAGAAGATAGGTATGGCATTGGGTTTGGCCGGTGCCATGGGAATATTTGAATGGGCCGGTGAGACTGTTCTGTACGATACAAACTTGGCATATATGAGGTCCAGAGGACAAGTGAAAGATCAAGAGAGTAATCTCACGTTGGATGAGGAATGGGAGAAGGGAACCTACAAGAAGCAAGAATTTTGGGAGGTGGTTTATAGAAAACCATTGTCTCAAACCATTGAAGAGCTTGGTGAAGGTAGAGGTATTGGTAAGTTGTAGAGAAAGAGAGAGAGATCTTTTTTGTGGTGGCTCCTGTTGTGAACTCCTCGATTATTTATTTATTTATTATAGTTGACTCTCTATATAGATACTTGTCAATTTTAACCCTTCTTTTTCTGACTTTATTTGAAGCTGACCGTTTTACTTTTGGGCATCAGTTGCCTGACGCCTAGGGCTCTATATCGAATAGCATTTCATATTGTTGGAATGATTTATTGAAAAAGAGACAGATGGGAGGAACGACGGAGAAAAACAAGAGTAAGTTAAACTGAAGATCAAAAAAAGCTGTCTACTCAAATCTTATCATACTTGACAATCACCCTCACTTTTCCTGGACAGTTGTAGCTCTTGTTCAACTTTTTGATCTTCTTCTGGAGACCTATGATTCTACTCCTTATACTGTAACTGTACTTGATGTCATCACTAGGCAGCAACACATAAACTTCTCCCTTGACCTTCGAGCTCGTTGTGTTCTCAGCGGCATTTTCATCGTCTGAGTTGTTCGCCGTTGAAAAGTTGAAATCGGTGATTGCATTGTTAAGGTTATTGATGTTGGCGGTAGTTTCCTTAGCAAGGGCAGCATCCGTGTCAGCAAGTAACTTGGCGGTGGCAGTACCTGTGGTCGACGTTGTAGGTGCTATCGGTGCTGACGCTGCTGTCGTTGTAGATGTTTTGCTAGCAATTCCGTTGACGCTAGATTCGCCAGACTTCACTCTGAAGAACAAGGAGCCGGCTCTAATGTTCCCACCAGGGTGAATACCACAGATGACATGCATCATCTTTCCACAATACTTGGTCCAGTAGATCAAACTTTCACCCTTCTCTGGATCTGCATCCAACACTAGCTTCTCTAAGCTCGCATAGTACAAATCTTCGGATGGTGGGATGTCTGCTCCCCATCTTTCACAACAGGCTATTCCTATCAATGCTCTGATCTTATGCGATAGACCATGAGAGCCAGCAATGATTCCTGTAGTGGCCACATGTAGCGATGCCGTAGGCTGCAGTTCCTTTGGGTATGAGCAGTGGACAAAAGCAATATTACACAACGCTGGAACCACCCTCAAAGTCACCTCTTCTGGAACCACTCCATTGGATGGTAAACCTGTGTGCAACAGTTCGCCATATTTGTAAGCTAGCAATGGAGCGTATGGTCTTGTTGCCGTCAATAATGGATCTTCAATCTTGATTTCGTTAGGGATCATTGAGTATAGCACACCCTCACGAACACCACCTTCACTGAAGTGGATCGATTTGATCTTTGGAAGTGACTCTAAGGCGGCTGAAACTAAAAGTCCCACAGCTGGCAGCTGTTGTTCTCTTCTTGTAGAGACGCGGAATATCTTGTCAGATGCAGCATCAAATTTTGGCACTTCTCTTTTCAAGAGTAGGTAGTTGGCCATCTTTGTCACGGTATCAAACGTTGTCGAGTACCCATTGATGATGGTCTGAATTGGGTATGAAGGATCGTTACCTATAATCAAGTGTCCAAGGCCTCTCAATCCACCACCGCAGCAGAACAATCTGAACCCGTTGTTTCTCTCTGCTTCTTCGATCAACTCGTGAGGAATGTTGATCTGTTCAAGTGCAACCTCGTATGATTTCTTGATCTCGTCGTAAACGTCAATGTTATTGTCATGCTTCAATCTGTGGGTTAAAGCTGCAGCACCGTATGGCATTGATACTGGGTGTTCGCATATTTTGACCTCTCCATTCTTAGCACTGATCCAGGATATCTGAGTCGACCCACCTCCAAGGTCCATGAAAAGGCCTGAGATGTCATGGAAGGAAGATGCAACACCGTACGCACCGGTTCTACCTTCCTGCTCTTTACTCAACAATGTCACTTTCCAACCGGTAGCATTGAATATTATATCTCTAAACTCTTGAGAATTTGAAGCTTCTCTTGTGGCTTCGGTGGCAACTATCTTGACACCATGTGGAGGCACTCCGAAATCCTCGCAGATTAATTTGAACCTTCTCATGGCCTTGATGATCTCCCTGATTGCATCATCTGGAATAGGTTTCTTGATGTTGGTGTTTGCAGAGTCAGGAAGTTGCGCATCAAATAAGGAGATTCCCAATCTGTCCTTGAAGACACAGGGCATTATTCTGGCATGATGAGGAGCCTTTGATGAGATGGAAAATCTGATACCGTTGGAACCAATGTCAACAATTGCCGTGAGTGCTCTTCCAACTACTGATGCCTCATTCTGATCATCCTCCATCAGGGTGGATTGATCATCTATGTGATGGTTGTCGACATTATCCTGGAATAGTAGGTTATCTTCAAAAGACATGTTCGGCGTGAAGATGTTTTCTCTATGTGTGATTGTTAGGAGGTTTCCAGCCGGGAAGGAAGTTGTTAGCGGTCAATAATCCTGTGCTTGTCTTTTCTGTGATACGCTCCCTAGGATCCGAATTATGTATGTCTAAGTATCCAAGCTAGATAAGTAAGTAAAAGATGAGGTTAGTGATGTTGATATACGGCTTAGAAGAATACTTCTGTAGTGGTGCATTGACCGACTGTGCACCTAAAAGTGAAAAATGCGCACAATCAGTCATTTCTGCCACTTCTGCAGTCGATTATGTATGGGCACATGTCTTTAGAAACTCAACAGTATTTTACAGTTGTGCACACTATACGCCAATGTTAATCGATAGGGGTAGACTTCAATTGGCACACATCATTGTGATATCAGTTTTGAGAATTATCACTAGTGAGCATTGATTCAGTGAACACAAATCATTTGTACAGTTTCTACCAGGCACAACATACACGATGGACTCCTCAACGCTAGAAGATGCTATTGACATATCGCAGAGTATTGCAACAGTAGCAAAGCAGGTTGCCCAGGGCACCCCCACAGTCACAAGTCAGGAAAAGAAAGACATTGAGAAGTTTGAAAAAGAGGCCGAGATACAGACGAATGTAGCTTCGGTATTGAACGAACAGACACCAGATCCGGAGGAAGGCGAGGAAGAAGACGAAGAGGAGCAGTTAGAAGCTTTTGATATAACGCCTCGTTCGGCGTGGGCTTTTGTTGCATCTTGTGGAATAAACCTAGTGTTACCGTTCATCAATGGTATGATGCTTGGATTCGGTGAGATCTTAGCACATGAGCTCGGATTCAGGTACAACTGGGCGGGTGCTAGAATAGTGCCTGTTAGAAGGAGGTTGGCCTTTGCCAATCAGCGCGATCTACAGGAGAAGAGGTCAGTTTTATTCCAGTAAGTGGTTGGCATACAGGACATAATATGATGCTTCAACGAATAACTCAGGCTCAAGAGCGCAAGATTCTTTGAGTTATAGCAATTGAAGTTACTTCCTTTTACTACTTTTATCGTTGCAATGACACACTACAGTGTATATAATGAATTTAAAGGAACTTACCTCTGTTTTACTTGGAAATATCCAGGAATCCTGGCACATCAAACTCAAATGGTACTCTGATGGGTCGCCCTATAAGATTCATGGAAAGAATTGTTCAAAAAAACTCTTTGGTTTGGTGATCAACACAGATTTTCAAATTTCAACGGCTTTTGGAGCTCATAAATCAATTAAGAAATACTATCTTCAATTATAAAGGGAGACGAGTACAAAAAGTTCAAAGAAGAATTATCAAAATGATTTTTCAGCACCGGAACTGACATATTCAATATGTCCAACAGTTTGCTTCGACTCATTAAGAGCCTCGCTTCTCTTTGTGTAGCCACTCTTGTATGAAGACCATTTTCTGGCTGGGATACCAGCATTGAACATTTCATCAATCTCTTCGAACGATCTGTTTGCGGTTTCTGGTAAAAAGAAGTAGAAGACAGCAATGGAGAGAGCAGAAGTACCGACAAAGATGAAGCCAATCTTTGATCCCATGTTTGCTTGATCAGGGTTGAACATGAATGGCAAGACAAAAGCCCACATACATTGGAAGGCATAGTTGACAATGTTACCAAGGGCGTTGGTCTTAGCCCTCAACACAACGGACGAGATTTCTGCAGACAGAACGTATGGAATCAAACCTATACCAATGTTGTAGAAATAGTTGTACATGACGATGAAGGCAGCAGCGGCAGTCATAGAACTTGTGTTTTCTGTCTTTAGACCCGTACATGCAAACAATAGGTTCAAGAGGGTCAAAGAGCAGATACCAAAGATTGCCAATGGACGACGACCAAATCTGTCAACGATAAACCATGAAGAGATGACACCTGCAACCGATAGGGCTTGACCTCCACAACCCAACTGGTAAGACTTCTTTGTCGAGTAACCTGCAAGCTGGAAGTAGTAAGTGGAGTAACCGGCAACGAAGGAAAGACCACACATGGATTGCATCATGAAGGCAAAACATAGTATAAACGTTCTTCTCAAGTTGGTACCTTTGAAACAATCAACGTAAGAGGACTTGTGACTTGAAATAGTGCTAGCCTCATCGACGGTAATCTTCATGATAGCATATTGCTGTTGAGCAACGTTTTCATCTAAGAACATTTTTTTGATATTCTTCATGGCCTCGACGTCCTTACCTTTTTGAATCAACCAGTATGGAGATTCTGGAATGAAGGGTAGCATTAGCATAGTGGTACCAGAGAAAGCCCATTGAGCAATGAAGACGGCTCTGTAGGCCATACGGTCGGTGTAGGCACTGGTGGTGTTGTTGATCAAGTAACAGGTGAAAGGTCCAACGGATAGTGACAATGCACACAAGGCTGACGCAAGACCTCTCAGAGCCAAAGGAGCAATCTCACCAACGTATGAGGTACATAGAGTGGTCAAACCTCCCAAGACGAAACTGTTTAGGAACTTTCCGGCAAAGAAGACTTCGATGGTTGTTGAAGAGTACTCGATACCAATGAAGGCCATTGTAAGCACGGCAGAGGCAAACATCACCCACTTTCTACCAAATCTGTCACCAAAGAATGAACCAGCAAGGGCACCAACTGCAATAGCACCGATTGGACCACCACTGATGGCAGATTGCCACTGACCGTCCAAAACATAGTCACCATCGGCAGCATAGTAGTATCCGAAATCCTTTCTGAATTGAGGGATGGCAATAACGATACCACCAACCTGATTCTCGAAACCAACCAAAACCAAAGTCCAGATTATGACTAGAATGTAGGCAAAAGAACGTGGGTATGCCTTTATAGCCTGCCATCTCGTTAGGTTGTGCTCCACCTCCTGCTGAGCCTCGGCCTGTTCACGAAGGTGATCCTTGACCTCTTCAACGTCATCCTCCATAACTCCAACAGGGCTAGCCTTAGATTGAATGTTTTCCTCGTCAGACATCGTATATTTGTATCAGTTTTTTTTTGCTCTGTGTAGTAGTACTTCAAGATCTACTTTTGTTAGCTGAGTATGAACCATTGAATCCAACCTTCAAATTTGGAAAACCCACATTGAAGCGGGAGCTACCGCTATTTATATAGGAGTTTTTTCAAGATGGGATAATCACGGTTCTCCAGAATCATTAAGGTGAGAGAACAATCAAGAGTTACAATTCTTTGCCAGATACAAAGATACAAATCACGGTTGCAACAATAGTGTCTTCCCAGCCGTATGGCTAAGATTGATGACGCTGTTGGACGCCATCGGTACTGCGGCAGTTCGCGGTGGAAGAATTGGCCGCTAACACTATTTGTGGGGAACAATAGCCGCAGTGGCTCGTAAAATAGTGGGGTAAATTGTGCTGCATATTTTTCGTGCAAGCTGCTGTCTCCGGCATAGCATTTCAACGGTCAATCTACTTTCTTCAACAGATAGAGGTTCAACTGCTAAACGGGATATCTTTAGGGTTATAATCGAGAGGGGTGGGGAGAGATGCATCGTTAAATGTAGTTTGTTTCCCGGCCAGTTTGGAACAGATTGACCAGGTTGCTACTCACCAAAATATAAGAGACTAGGCAGACTGACATCTGCATCTCAAAAAGCAGTATGATCATCTCCCCAAGCTTTTTGAAACTTCAAACAATAGGGCTTAGATCTCCGCACCTCCGGTTCAAACATAGAAAAGTTGGAGAGTGTTGATCGCAAACCGTATACAAGAATACGATCTACTCTCGTCTCTACTCTTTCATGCGCGAGGAAGAAAGCAGAGTCGTATTAGGAGGTCTTCCAGGACAGTGTATATACAGCCACACCGGTTGTATCAAGTTGGCAACGGAGTAACGATCATCCGTTGACTGACGCCCGGCATTTGCTTGAACTAAAATATGTATCTGGGATTACTGTAGGTGTGTGTCCACCTCCTTTCTCTATCGCATGCTCGAGTCAGCAAGTGTAGCGAGCACTATCGACTCTTTAGCCTGTGAACATTCCCCCTACTATCTCTTTACTGTTCTGATCGGACATCTTTTTATGGGATGACACATCTGATTGGTTTCCAAAGAGTATCTAATATGATGAGCTTACGTGCTGAACGACAATAGGCGTTGCGCTTTTTAGGCACGGGAGCCATGTACTGTCTTCAGTCAGACATTTTTACCCGAGATACTGCGGGGGATCTTTACTCTTTGTCGGAGAATAGAACAGATAGGTAATGATTGGAGTTAACTATGGGTGATGTCGGGGAAATGATGAAGCAGCTGAGAAAGTAGCTTTGCCTGTTCTACAGAAGAGCAAAGCAAAGTGAACAGGGCGGAAACTTCAAAGCTAAACTGCCTCTCTGGGGCTGTGCACTGATGAAACTCAGATCTGCGTCGCTTGCGTCGATCGACTCTTTTTTTTTTTAACTTTTCTGGTCCCAGTACACGCCCTCTTGTATTTACCCCACACAGCACAGAGAGAAGGTCTAATTTTTCACATGCTCTTTTGATGGTTTGGCACTCTTGCTTTCTGAGCATGTATATATATGAATCATGACCCTTGTCCCTCAATGAAATTCGTTCTTCTTCATAGATGATGTTTGTTCTTCTTCAGACAAAGATCATTTCTCTCCACCTAATCAAAATCACACATTTCAGCTTACTTTCAACACCAGCGATTCTTAGACTTTTCAAATCACAATGTCCTCAATAGTAGCAACACCAACCACAATTGGTGGTTTGTCCAATCCAAAAAATAGATATTTGATGAGAAGTTTCCAATATCTGCTAAGACAATACTCCAAACGAAGGAACTTGATCCTCAGACTCTCCTACGTGATGATCATTTATATGATCTTCAACGGTAGCTCGAACAACGTAAAGAAGGGATCCAAGGGCAGCAAAGTTCAGCCACATCTGAAAGAAACCCCAATCCCTGACAAGGAAAAAAACCCTGTGAAGAAACTACTCAATAAACTCAAACGTTCGCCTTTGGTTTTGTTGCTTGGCCAGTTGGATATCAACGATCCCAACACTAGGCCAATGTTGTTTCACTTTGCAACCCAAGTGTTTTTGTCGGTAATTAGGGCTAGAATCACCTTGAAAGTTGCTTCTTTGGATGGTTACTTAGTCTCTTCTTTGATTTCCAAGAGGTTTAGGAAATTTTTCAAATTCTTGTTCTTTTGGCTACTGTTGGGAGTTCCTGCTTCTATTACAAACTCATTGTTGGGCAAGTCACAACAGTTGCTCTCAAAGTGCATCAGATTAAACATGACTAACAAGATTCTGGATGAATATTTGCCTGATAATGGCAATAGTACAATATATCACTTGATTAATCAGGCAAAGGAAAAAGGGGATGATAGCTCGCAAGTTATAGACGATCCTAATCAGAGAATCACAACGGTGGTGGAGCAGTTTTCAGACGCTCTTAGTAGTCTTCCTACTCAACTTTTGAAACCATCGTTGGATATTTATTTTAGTGCCAATCAAATATCGAAGGCAGGTGAAAATGTTGCTGAAGGTGCTCTCTTATTGGGAATGATAACTAACGTCTCAACATTAGTTTTGAAGATATTCACCCCCAATTTTTCAAAGCTTTCTGCTACCAACAACGAGCTGGAAAATAAATTCCATGCATATCACTCCAAAGTTGTCAGCAACAACGAAGAAATTGCTCTCGCCAATGGTCATAGGAGAGAAATCGATCTCCTAGATATGAACTACTTTGAACTGGAAAGATTCAAAAGGATGGAATTGAGAAGAATGGCTGTCTATGACTTTGCCGTCAGTTTCATCTTCAAATACTCCTTGGGTGCGTTTGGTTTGATTTTGTGTTCTTTGCCTATTTTCACTACAGCATACGGAAACAACTTCCAAATCACAGAAAAGATAGCTTCCAAAATTTCTGCTGACTTTATAACCAATAGGAGTTTGTTGCTCTCTGCATCTGAGTCGTTGGGAAACCTTGTTAAGTCAAAAAAGCACATCCAGAATTTGCTAGGTTACGGTGAGAAGCTTTGGGGGTTCGAGAAGACATTGATGGATCTCAACGAATCAATGGCTGATGAAAGAGCAATCGAAGCAAGTATCAATTCTGATACTTTGATTACTGGTCCAAACGTCTCATACGGTAACAAGGTCAGTTTTGAAAATGTACCATTGGTGACTCCAAATGGAACAGTCTTGGTGTCAAACCTATCTTTCACTATAAAGCAAGGAGAAAACTTGTTGATTATTGGTCCCAACGGTTGCGGCAAATCGTCATTGTTCAGAATTCTAGGAGGCTTATGGGAAGTCCAGGACCCGGGTCATTTGGTGATTCCAGAGAGAAGAAAGGATCTTTTCTACGTGCCACAGCGCAGTTACTTGACTTATGGATCATTGCGTGAGCAGATAATATATCCAGATACAGTTGAAGACTATTACTCGAATCTTGCGGATGCAAAGAAAGATGGGCGAGTGGTGAAAGATGACGGCTATTTGATTGATTTGTTGAGACTAGTCAATTTAGACCACTTGATTCAGCTTGCTACCACAGAAGATGATGATGAGACTGATGCCGAAGACGGGCATAGCATGGTCACCCTTCAGAATCATAGTAGCAGCGTCAATCAACATTCATCATTGACAAGAACCAACCATACCACCAGCAACGATATAGAATCTCCGCTAGATATAGTGAAGAAATGGCCCGACTTGCTCTCTGTTGGAGAACAGCAGAGACTAGCTTTGGTGAGGTTGTATTATCATCAGCCCAAGTTTGCGGTTTTGGACGAATGTACATCATCGGTCTCCCCAGATTTGGAGCAGGAATGCTACAGAGTGGCCATTGAGGAGTTTGGTATCACTGTGCTTTCGGTCTGTCATCGTACATCCCTATGGCAGTTCCATTCCCACATATTGAAGTTTAAAAAGAATGACAATTCTGATGCAGATGCTGACACCAGCAGTGAGGATGGTACTACCAATACAGGATTCAGTCTTTACAATAGCGATAATGAGTCTTCAGACAGTGAGGAAGAACCTCCAAACAGGAGTCGGAGTGGCAGTCATCATAGCGAGGATCAAGGTGCTGCCACAGTGCTATTCACAAAGTTCGACCCAGTGAAGAGGTTGCAGAGGCATAACGAGTTGATAGAGATTGACACCAATTTGAAAAAGAGTTCCAACTTGAACAAGAGGCTGAGTATATTGATGAAAATGAAGAACAGATCCCAAAACAAACTCATGTATATCAACGAGGACGACTGAAAACGACGTTACGTATATGGACTACTATTCTTCGTTTCTATTATAATCTTCTGCATTCTGCGCAATTTACTGTGTAAAACAAGGATCGTATTTTATTATCTATTCTGTCTCTGGGCACGTTGCGTAAACATTTCTAATACTCACAAAAATACAATTCCGATATTCTCCTTTCTAAAAACGTCAAACCAGTTGTCCCCTGTATCCCAACACCTACGCATGATCCCCAACGCAAACTCGGAACTTGGAGAACCTTTTCTAGTAAAGGCATGCAGCCTATCAGCATACCAAGCACGATGGGACTCAACCTCGCAATCACAACCAGCGGTGAAAAGGGGAAGAATAAGACACAACTCATTCGTGGAATCCAGGGGAACGTAATCTTGGAGCAACAGCATCACCTCCTTCGACATGTCCTGAATCAGCGCTGATTTCTTTGGAAGTCTCAAGACACGACGGTACAATTGGTTAAGTCCCATTAGTAAAAATGCACGATTGGTAGCAATCACCATGTTGAACTTTGTAACGTTTGCGTCTTCTTCTTCTGTGTGTACTCTTGCAAATCCTGGATTTCTAGGGTTGTCAGGGTATGGTTTGTGCCTTGTTAATGGTAATAGGTAAGAATTATCCAATTTGACAAACTGTCTCTCTATCTCCATTGCCTGTTCGATCACAGACGAGTTAATTTTGTAGTCTGTTTCAGGTGAGAGGTTGATGAGGAGATTGGTCTCACGGATCAACTTGATGATACTCGTGTATAACGGCAAGAACTTGATGTTGAACCCTAGGAAATAATCGACATTTTCGGCAGATTCGTTATCAAAGATTGTGTTGTTCTCTGGTGTTGTTGAACTAGACTCGTCATCCATGTCTTCAATGCCATAGTCCATCTGCTGGTTCTCGGCTAAATCAAAAGCTGAATATCCAGGCTTGGCTTTGATGCAGGGAGAAAATGAGCCAGTGTCTCCTGACGTAGGCTTTTCCGAGTTTGGGGCTCCAATTATTGAGTCTTTTTGTTTGCTGTAATAGTTCCCATTCTCAGGGGTATCCATCGACGATGTTTCGGACGTGCTCTGATGGGGACTGGCAGCAGTGCCAGCCGCTGCTGAATTGCCTTTTGATTTGTCTCTAGCCTGTGCCATTTCTTCCTCTGTTGGTTCAAGGGTTGATGATAACTTGGCCAACACGTCGATGTAGGCAAACCATCTTAGTAGGAAATAAACAAGTTTGGACTTTTTGATTTCTTCATTGAGAGAGTATGCCGATCCTATGCGTCTGGAATCTCTCAAAAATTTGTCGAAGGGTTTCCCATAGCCTCTCATAAGAAGTATATGTCTGGCTCCCTTCAGATGGACCTTCCAGTTGCTGGATCTGGAAGTAAAAACCATGAACGAACTCAACAACAAGACCAAACTCAAGGTCAAGTCACTAGTTGATGTATCTTTATTCTGCAATAGCACTAGCAACTCGCTCAAAGACCTACTCAGCAACTGGTCAATGACATCGCTTGGTTCCTCTTTTTTCAGTAGTTGGCTCTTATGTGTGATACCAAAGGCAATTAGCATTGAAAGCAATCCATCGTTGGTGATTGCAACTTGGGGTAAAACAGCCTTGAATGGATTATTGGGATAAACTGTCTCATCCACTGGGATTAACAACGACGAGGTAGAATCCCTGTAAAACATGAAATGCTCAAAGTAGTAAGGTACATTGAGTAGCATATCTGGTAGCGGCAACAGACCCCTTGGAATTGGCTCGACCTCGTATGATGGCGACGACGATGCGGTCGAGTATGAGCTTCGGATGTAGAGCTGCTGGTTTTGCTCCAATGGAGACATCGCCAGTTCTTGAGAAGTTGAGTGTTGTGGCAGTGTCTGTTGGTTTCTCTCAAGTTGTTCCTGTTGTTGATGCCGTTGCTGGACAAGCTCATATGCAGCCATCAGTTCCTCGTTCTCGTCTAGCTCTTCGATTGCTGAAGACTTGGGAGCTTTGGCAGATGGGCTTTTAAATATGTATGGAATTGAAACCAAGTTTGAGTTGTTTCGAGGGGTGAGTGATTCTAGCCTGGCAATATCCTCAGAGTATTCATCGACTAATCCATCTAAGAATAAATTATTAGTTGCATGCTCCTCATTTCGACTGTTTGTAGTCATGCCAATCCCTGTAGTGCCAGAAGCAGGGACTCCTTCACTCGTCAGAGAGTATTCGTTATTGCTACCAAGGTCTTGGTTGAAGTTTGCACGTTCGTGAAGTTGTCTAAAATTTGCGCTGTATGTGTCAATCTCCTCCAAAAATGCTGACGTCTTTTCTTGAATGACATCATCAGTGATCAGTGTTTCCAAAGCGCCGGAAACAAAGGACAAATTGCTTGACATGCTTGTGAGTAGTAGATCAGGCATATCGGCGTCCCTAGGTCGAGGGGAGTTTCTCAAGTATTGCGGTGTGTAAGATTCTTCTAGAGACTCAAAATCTTCAACATGTTTGGCACCTTCATCTCCTGTACCCGATGGCGAGTTTAGGTTCGTTTGACCACCTAATAATGGCATCATGAAAGTCGAAGGTGACGGAGAGTTGGAAGGCATGTCCATTGGTATCGAAAGTGGGTGCAGGGGTATCTGATGCTGGTTCTGGTCTACGACAGTATCTGGGACTGCTCCAGGTAGACGGTCTGAAGGTTCCACCTTGACAGAGGATATATTTGAGTTCTGTCCCGTCCGGTGATCTGTTATGTTGAGATTTTGCAAATCAGCATCCTTTTTCAGATTGAATCTTTTCAAAGAGCTTTCTTTGGACATCAAAATCCCGTTCATGGATGTGCTTCTGCTGTTAGTCTCTTGAGAACTAACACTAGCCATGGGTGACGAGAGTGTTGAAGACAATGAGTTGCTGTTAAACATGGAGATGGCGCTAAACGAGGGTTGTGTTGGCTTTGGCTGTTTGGCATCGAGGAGTACCTGGTCATGTTGTTGTTGTTCTTGTTGTCCTTGTTGCATGCGGGAAATGCTCGCTATGGGATTCAACTTTTCAATCTTTGGCACTTTATACGGTCGTCCGCCCCATGTTAGCTTCAAAGAGTAGTCACACTCTCTGTTGTTTTTTACACAATTTGTACACAATGGCTTTAGCTCATCACACTTGATCTTGGCTCGTTTGCAAGCATGGCAACCTTTGCGACTTCTGGTTCTTTTTGTAGCGGCAGTCTGATCCATGGCCGTCTGAGGCATTGGCATGTGGAATATGTCTCGCTCGGGTGACCTTAACCCAGAGATGAATTGAGTAACGTTGAGCTTTGAAAAGTCTCCAAAAAATCACACGGATAAAACGTTGAATAGCTGGAGTGGACTTGGAAGTTTGGGCTGCATTGCTCTAGTGTAGGTGGTCGAGATCCAACCGTACCCAAACAATAGAAGCATCACGTCTGGTATAATAAAAAGTAGGGTCCGCTCTCCTTTGCTTTTGCTTAGTACCGACAGAGTCCCATAGTTAATTACTGTTGCGCGCAGGAAGGTAGGGAGATGCTTCATCGCTCGTTCTTTCGACCATCGTCCTCTCTTTCTCTCCTTTCTCAATTCCATTTTTCTATATGTCAGCTATAATTGGCTTTCATGATGATACTGACGATTGGTCCCTTGGTGTGTCTCATACATGTCTCGAAAGGTATTGGTAGAACTGCGGAGAACTCCAGCAGGACTTAAATTGAATCCAGCTACCATCCCTATTGGGAAGGTGTATGAAGAACAGATTTTTTGTTAGTGCAGAGGTGTTTTACTTGGCTTATATTTATTTCAATCTCTGCCACTTCACACTATAGTGTCACTAACAACGGAGAGGTTTGTTGAGCGAGTTGAGCATACAAAGAGCCTTAGAAGAGAATACGCTTAATCTTGTCTTGTTTACTGCCATTACGAAACACCCTTCTTCTTGTTCCCATCAATCGAATCACCTTCAGCATAGCCAGTTCCACGTCACGGCTCCAATTTTCAACGTCGCTTTTACGGCATTGCTTTGTGCTTTTTTCAGCCCGATAATAGACATATACAACACCGAAGACAACAACCATGGCCGGACAAATAAAGAAAGAGGCTGACACCAAGGTGCCACAACAGAGTGGGGCAACAGCACAAGCTCAACAGTCTGCAATTGGGTCAGATTCAAAACCGATAGCTTTATCCTCGACAACGGCTCCAACCGTTGCCAAGGGTGGTGCCCAGACATCATCCTTGTCGCAATATGCCCAGGTGCGACAACCTGGACAAAACTCTCAGAATCAGCAACAGAGTACAACGGCACAGCAACAACAACAACAGCAGCAGCAACTACGAGCTCCTGGACAGATACCGAATCAAGGTTCTGGGGAGCTACAGAATCAACCACAGGCTCAGAACCAGAACCAATTCTCACAGGCAGACTTGAATAGAATCATTCTTGAGTACTTGAACAAGAAGGGTTTCCATCAGACAGAGGCCACGTTGAGAATTGAAAGCACAAAGATTCCTGGATCACAGACAATCCCATTGAACACCGGAAACTCCTCCTTTGATAAGCCCCAAACCCTTGTTTCAGATAGATCCAACGTCCAGTTTCAACAGCAGCATTTCATCCAGGAGAAGAACAAGGCCAAACAGAGACAGTTCGACGAAGATCCAAAAATGTTTGCCAGGGCCTACTTGATGTTTAGAACGTGGTGTGAGAACTCTTTGGAAATGTACAAATATGAGCTCGACAAGTTCTTGTACCCAATATTCATACACTGCTATCTTGCCTTGATCCAGCGAGGTGAGGTTGAAGAGGCAAGAATATTCTACGAAAAGTTCAACAATGACCATCTTGTCTCTCATAGCTATGAAATCAGATCCCTTGGTGGTATTTCATTACCTGATCATCTTGAAGAGAACGAAGTCGCAAAGGTTTACAGATCTCACAAGTACAAGATAATCGTCTCCAACACAACGATCAACTTGATATTGAGCTTTTTGAACGAACATGAAGCCATTGGTGGTGGAATCATTGTGAGAACAATCAATAACAACATGAAAATTGTAACACAGGTTGAAGTCTCATCCAGCAATGATGAGAGCACACAGAGCATAGAACACATGGAGGGCATTCCAGCCATATACCAACTAATAAATGACGAAGAGGACAGCAAGAAAGGAGATGGAAAAAAGACTAAAAACGACGGCAGAGGTGCCAGCACCGCAGAATTTAACAACAAAACTGTCAAGCTAGGCAAGTTCCCAAATGATCCTGAATTCACCAAGGAGTTGGAGGCAGAGTTGAAACAGAGAGATGAATTACAAAAAGACAAAAAGTTCAACAAGTCTCTAATGGAGGAGTACACTGAGAATTTCAAGGCTGATGCAGCAGGTGAGGATGCTCCAAGTAGGGAATCTCTTCCTTTGCCACAAAGGACAGCATACGACTTGAAACGAGAGATAATGAAGATACAAGATTCTAGAGCCAAGATCAAATTGAACGCGGTTCAAGCAGCATTACCAAGCACGTGTATGTACACCTTCCACAACACCAACAACGACCTCACCTGTGTGGAGTTCAATGATGACTCAACCGTTGTCGCTGGTGGATTCCAAGATTCCTTCATCAAACTATGGAGCATCGATGGATCCCCATTGAGGTCGGTGTTGAAGAATGATGAGTACAACCAAACCGTCGATGGTGTTGCCGTGAATGGTTGTAGAAGGTTGGTGGGGCATAGTGGAGCCGTTTATGGTCTAGACTTTTCCCCTGATAACCACTACCTTCTTTCTTCATCGGAAGACAAGACTGTGAGGCTTTGGTCGATGGACACCTATACATCATTGGTGTCATACAAGGGGCACAATGCACCTGTGTGGGACGTGAAGTTCTCTCCTTTGGGACACTACTTTGCCACTGCGTCCCATGATCAGACTGCAAGGTTGTGGTCTTGTGATCACATATATCCATTGAGAATTTTTGCAGGGCATTTGAATGACGTTGATGTCGTCGAATTTCATCCTAACTCCACGTACTTGTTTACCGGTTCCAGTGATAAGACCGTCAGAATGTGGGATATTGCGAGAGGTGAATCGGTCAGAGTGTTCATTGGTCACAACATGCCAGTCAACACGATGGCTGTGTCTCCAGATGGAAGGTGGTTGGCGACAGCTGGTGAAGACTCCATCATCAATTTGTTTGACATAGCATCAGGGAGAAAGTTGAAGTCTATGAGAGGACACGGTAGATGTTCAATTTACTCGTTGGCTTTCAGCAGGGATGGAGCTGTTTTGGTCAGTTCAGGATCGGACAATTCTGTTAGAGTTTGGGATGTGAAAAGAGGAACCATGGATAGCAACAACCCACAGCCCGAAAAGTACACTGTGGAGTCGGTCATGGCAGCCAAAAACATTGAACAAGCCAATGGCGAAAACATTGGTAACGCTGGCACTGTCTCCTCTGACGGTCAACAGCAAGGACAACGGCAGGGACAGCAGCAAGAGGCTGCCAAGAAGCAAGAGGATCCAAAGAGAAAGCGTGAGTTTTTTGCAACCCAAGACCACATGGCTGTCTACTTCACCAAGAAGACTCCCGTCTACAAGGTCCACTTCACGAGAAGAAATCTCTGTTTGGCTGCCGGTGTGTTCTCTGGTTGATTTCTTCGGTTGCTCTATTATGTAATATATACGAATCGCTTGATGCTCTATTTTAATGTTTTATTAGCCTCCAGTTTTAGGCACTGTCAAATACTTTTCTTCTCGGTGTCGAGCTAGTCAGATTTTGGTTATAAAGCGTTTCCAAAACAAATCTGTATTGCTATTAGAAAATTCATATCCCGTTTTTGACTATTGGCTTGGCGGGATCCCAAGGTCCCTGCAACTCATCCTTATACTTTTGCAAAACGATGAAGTACCAAGGACCGAAGATGACAATCAAAGCATGTAATGCCAACCACATCAAAACCCATCCCACTCCAAAAACCTTATAAACTGTGAAGTCGACAGAACAGGTGATACAAATCACCTGAAACCAATGAAAAGACCAAAACTGGCAGCGTCTTGTAAAATTGTTGAATATTGGAAACAAACCAGAAACCTGAATCGAAAAGACAATAAAGCAAAAGGCAGACAAATTCGAGTTTAATCTGGATGCCAACACAATAGCATTGGACAACGAGATATTCTTCGATAGGTTTGAGTTTGAATTTTGCAACTCGATATTTTCAGGGTCCAAGGGACTAGTCTCGTTGACTCCAACCTGACGGTGTCGGTTTGAATTTGTGAAATCAACCGAGTAATCGTTGAACAGAACGTTCAATATACAGAGCCAAGCGGATAAAGCCCAGATAGAATCCGAAGCTGTGGAGTTGGTCAAGGACTTCAAAACTGGTGAAAAAGTCAATAAAGTTAAAAGAATCAATATTGATGATTTGAGGGTGTTTATCAAGTTTGGAGGGTTTGGCTCTGTGAGAAACATTTCAAGGTCTGCCGATGTGTTCGTATTGGTTGCTGCCGCTGCTGTCAAGGAGTTCCCCGTTGCAGTACTTTGCCCTTCTAAGTGTGTTCTCGAAGCATTGCTGTGAATACTAGCAACACGATGAAATGGAGATGATGAACGGGAGGTTGGCCTTGATCTTGAAAGATAAACGGCTGGATTGCGGGAGGGGGTCAGAAGCTGCTCAATCTTTAGCTTTTGTAGGTTTATCAACTCTCTGTTTCTCCTGATCTTTAGCGTTATGACATACACTATAAATCCAATAATTGTAAAACTAGTACTAGCAAGAGTTGGTACCACGGGATTCCAATCAAGTTTGTGGATACCGTAGAATACTAAAATGACAGACATTATAATAGACAAGTGCAGAACTATCAATGTGAAGTCATTGATCAGTTTCCAGTAGGAATAATTTACCACAGTAGAATTTCTCTTCAACTGTGAGAGGAAAGAACTATCTGTGTAGTTGTCTTTGTAGTCTTGCTTGTACCATAAAAGCTTCTTCCATGGTTGCTTTTTCTGCTTTGAGATACTGTATTTTTTATTGGCTTTTTGAATAACAAAGTCTGAAGGATCAAAATCGTGAGCTATCGACCTTGGATCAACTTTGATGTTTGCTGTTAGCTTTGCTGCAGAGACCGGGGAGCCTTTCGTTGGATACTCTTTGCCTGAAGGTGTTTCCTTCGATCGCGTTGCTGGTTCGTTGAAGCTTTCGTGCTCATCGTTCACTATAATCTCAATGCGTTGTGTGGGGAGCTCAGTGGAAGACCTTGACGGTTTTGAGGCTGAGCTTGATAAGCCATTGGAACTAAACGGTGTGATTTCATGTCTCCGTATTGCATCCATATGGGACATGCTGTGCTTGTAGAAAGAGGTCTGGTTGTCGAAGGTTGAAGAGAAAGGCCAAGGTGACTCCTGTATAGTGTAAAGCTTAGCTCACGATGCCGTTCGAAGAAGCTCTGTGTTTCAATTGTCAGTCAATAATAACGGTTCTGCTAAAGCACTGTGTTGTTTAGGTAATCTTGTTGTAGCTCAATTGTGGAACGCTTTGGTTTCTTGATGTGTGGAGCTGTCAACAACCGGTCCCTTCTCAAAATTCCATAGGATATGCAGCTACGCAATTAAAGGTTATTATGCACCTCACCTTTGCTACATATCGCACACTCCCTTCAAAAGAAACACAGAAAGATAACACACCATCTTCAACGACCCAAACAGTCTGATAAAAACAAATCATCAGCACATTTCAGCTTAAAGATTGGCTCTTAGCAATGTCTTTCACTCCATATTACTCCAGAAAGAGCAGTTCAAACTTGTCACTTTTAGAGAGGAAGCCCACTAACGAGTCATTGATCATTAATAGGAAGTACATTTCGAACAACTCTATATCATCTGATTATAACCATCATTCTCCCTCACAACATCTAGAGCCAGCACACAGCAGGCTGAATCAGTCTTCGGATAGTGATGATCCAGAGCTGGATTTGAACGCATTACCAAGCAACGGTTCTTCTCGCTTCAAGGGATCTGAGTATGGAGATGATGATGATGACGTTGTTGACGATAACTTTTTCACGAGGCCCCATGGATCTTCTACTCATCGACTCAACAGCTATCCAAGCTCGTTCAATGCGGGCAATTATCAACCTCCTACAGCAAGTCGAACTGAGTCGGCGAGCTTCAGCCAGTTTCCGTCATCGTCTGCAGGAACCTCCTCAATAAACCTGAAGCTCAGTTCCAACTTGGAGGATTTTGGGGAACGCAATGAAGACGACAACTTGGAAGAGAACGATGATGTCGAATACATAGAGGAGCCAAAGTTGAACGACAGGATAGAATCCACCAATCAGCGGGTTGACTATCAGGATAAGCTATACGAGAGTTTGAACATTCTTGATGATATCAAAAACCTTCGGACCCTCAAGTTTTTTGATGAGAAGTATACCACCAATATTGAAGCTTTGAAGCTATCCCAGCTAGGGCTGTTAAAGGATATGGTGAAGATAAATGAACATTCGTTTGATGAGTTTTATCAAGTGTGGAACAACTTTGACCAGGAAGAAGAAGACAACGAAGACAAGGATGCTAATTCTGCTGTGGTTCAAGAAAATCAGGCACCAAGAGCCAGCTCAAAAGATTTTGATGCTGATACAGAAACAGTCGGCAAAACGACTGGACTCTTCGCAGGGCTCAAGCTTCACAGTAAGAAGAATAGCACCGTGAGCAAGTTGCCAAGCACAGCTCAGGCAACTGGTACCACCACTCCATTGAGCCTACCTATTAATGACCCAGGTAGCTTGCATTCGGGTATAAACAGTAGCAAGTTTTTCAATACGACTAGAATGAAGAACGATTTGATCATTGATGATTTGAATCGTATCAAGGAGGATATCCTTGCCATTGATAAGTACACCGAGTCGTTATGGAACCAGATATAGCTAGATGTTGCACTGTTGAAAAAGACTGCGCCAGTACTTTTAGGTAACTTATATATAATTTGCATCTAATAAAACCTCCTTATCTTTGTGATTGTTTTGTTCATAGCTGACGAGAGTAAATGATATTGCTCTATAATTGTCCTGTGATGTATAGATATTTGTAGTATGTAATCAAAACCATCAAAAACTTGTCATTTACTTACTTTTTGAGTAAATTTTGAAATTTGAAATATAGTCTTAATTTCAAAATAACAAAGCACAGCGTGTTTTTTCCACATTTTCAACGCAGTCTCATATACAAAAAGCAACAGCAATCAACTACAAATAGAAAAACCTTGTAAAATAACACTATTTTAAGCCAAAAACGTCTAAAAACAACAAAACAATGTTACTATCACGTGACCAAATGTTTAATTTGTTCTGGAAGAAAACCATAAATTACTGGCAACAACATGGTTGTATAGTGTAGTGGTTATCACTTTCGGTTTTGATCCGGACAACCCCGGTTCGAATCCGGGTACGACCTGTATTTTTTTACCATACGTTATGAATGTCATATTCAAGAGTGTTAGTTCTATTATTTTTTAACATATGTTATGAATGTCATGTTCGAGAGTGTATAGAAATGTTCAAAAACAAGTGTGCAAGTAAGCAAATAAGATTGAGAAAGATTAATAAGAAAATTAAAGGTACACGAGTACAACAGGTGGCCATCTACCGCTCAAGCCCATGCCTTGAACTGGTTGATCAAACTCTTTGTTGAGGCATCGTGAGTTTCAACATCCTTTTCATCATCCAATTCGTTCAAAATAACCTTGGCCAAAGACTTACCCAATTCGACACCCCATTGATCGAAAGAGTTGATACCCCAAATGGCACCTTCGACAAATGTGACATGCTCGTAGTAAGCGATCAAGGCACCCAACGTTGCTGGTGTGATCTGTTGTGCCAAGATCGATGTAGTTGGTCTGTTACCGCTGAACATCTTGTGTGGAACCAATCCACCGGTGATACCTTCTGCTTCAACCTGTTCTTTGGTCTTACCCAACATCAAGGATTCTGCCTGGGCAAAGAAGTTGGAGGCCAACATTCTTTGATGTAGGTTACCCTCGATTGGGTTGTGAGACTTTGCTGCTAGGATGAAGTCAGTTGGGATTAGCTTGGTACCTTGATGGACCAATTGGAAGAAAGAGTGTTGAGCGTTTGTGCATGGTTCACCAAAGAGCACGATACCAGTTTCGTAGGAGACAAACTGGGAGTCCTTTGTGACGGACTTACCGTTGGACTCCATGGACAACTGTTGTAGGTAAGCTGGGAATCTGTGTAGGTATTGATCGAAAGGAGCAACTAGTTTAGTTTGGGCCTTGTGGAAGTTGTTGTACCAGATGGTTAACAAACCACCAATGACTGGGATGTTCTGTTCTAGAGGGGTTGTTGTGAAATGGTGGTCAACGGCTTCAGCACCCTTCAAGAATTGGTCAAAGTTTTCGTAACCGATGTACAGGCAAACAGATAGACCAATAGCAGACCAGACGGAGTATCTACCACCAACCCAACTTTCGAAGCCAAACATGTTTTTGGTATCGATACCAAACTTGGCAACTTCGGCAGCGTTGGTACTTAGAGCAGCGAAATGTTTAGCAATGTAGCTCTGGTCCTTTGCTCTTTGCAAGAACCAGTTCTTAGCGGTGTTTGCATTAGCACAGGTTTCAGCGGTGGTGAATGTCTTTGAGGCAATCAAGAAAAGGGTGGTTTCAGCATCACACTTCTTCAAAGTTTCGGCAATGTGGGTACCGTCAACGTTGGAGACAAAGTGAACGTTCAATCTTGGGTGGGCGTATGGCTTCAATGCTTCGGTAACCATGACTGGACCTAGATCGGAACCACCAATACCAATGTTGACAATGTCGGTGATCTCCTTACCGGTGTAACCTTTCCAAGCACCAGATCTGACCTCTTCTGAGAATTCCTTCATGTGTTGAATGACGGAGTCAACCTCTGGGGAGACGTTGACACTGTCGACGTACATTGGGTTCAATTCTCTGTTTCTCAATGCAACGTGGTAAACTGCTCTGTCTTCTGTTGTGTTGATGTGCTTACCGGCAAACATTTCATCTCTGAGCTGCTCAACGTTACATTCCTTTGCCAACTCGAATAGGGTGGATAGGATACTTTCATCGATCAGGTTCTTGGAGAAATCAAACAAGATCTTGGAACTATCGTAGTTCTCAAAAGTGGAGGAGAACTTGTTGAATCTTGAAGCATCCTTGGCGAAGGCATCCTTGGATGAGAAAGTCTTACCATAGTCATCAAAGATGGCCTGTAGTTTTTTCCATGCTGGTTGTTCGACTGGAGATGTCATCGTGTGTATTATGAAGTCTATTAGTTTATTATCAAGAGTTTGATTCTGGAATTGAAAAAGAATCTAGAAAGAATAACGGATCAACCAATCCAACGGTTAGATATGGTTAAAACTGTTTAAGGGAAAAGTCACCAGGTTAAATATAAAAAATCACAACCTTGAATCTTGCTTGATATTTCTTTTTGGCCTCTCCCCGGGCGGGCAACGGCCTGCGGCACCGTCGCGCCCGGTGGCTCCCCCGGTGGCTGTGGACGCGGGAATTGATCTTTTTGCTGCCCCCGGCTACTTTAAAGCACGCAATGGTGGATTCACTTCCGATTTGGAACTTTTCAGGCTTTTCGTCTTGAACATCTTAGCAGGTCGATGCTGACCGAACTGGGTGCTGAGTGGTACTGGTGTTTATTAACTAAAGATCAAGATACTATACACAGGTTTAAGTGCAACTACAGGTGCAAGCGTCTTGTGGGTGGAAAATCCAACCAAGCTCTGCTTTGCTCCCGTAACGAATTGCAGCAGATCAAAGAAAGTAACGACCGTAAGGCAACTCGTCGAATATGCTTCCATGGGGTCCGTCCGGGCACTCCAATCCAGTCCAATCTCCGATCTTCGATCTTCAATGTCCAGTATCGTAGCCAGCAGCGTTAATCATCATTAGTGATGTTTAGTGATGTCCACCAAGGCGTACCGGGGGCTCGCGGCTATTGGGGCTATCTAGAGCCACCCACCACAGCTAAACCAAACTCCGAAGCTTCCACATCTTCTCCATCATAAAGAGTGGAAGCTCTGGAAAGAACAGAAAGACGGAGCAACTTAACTGTAATTGAAGTACACGTTAAATTGAACCTAGCTGGCTGATTCTTCTATCATCCGTCCATCCATTCAGATACCGAACCAGTTCGATCTCATGCTCAATCGTTCTCCGAACCCTTTTTCATTCTCACTCTCACTCTCCCCAGATTTTGCAGTTTTTCCGTCGAGTCCAGTCCTCATTGAAACTAGCCATGGCCTCCGTTAAAAAATATAATAAGAAAATAGACCGGTAAGAATAGAATGGAAATCTGTACTCCGGTAAGTCTAGCACTGCACAGCCTCGTCTTAATAATGTTCCATATTCAGGGCTGTGCCGGATCTGTATGGGGTGGGTCAGATCTCAAAAGCTTAAGAGAACCCTTTTGACATGAATAACTATGGTTCCGTTTTTCGACTCTGTTGTCAATGTCTTCATGTAATGTTCTCCATTGGTGTATGTATCTGGAAACTTGTTTTATTCTTTGGAAAGGTTTGTCAGAGACCGGTAAAGTTAAGACTCAACTCTTTACAAGTCAGCGGAAAATTCAAACGATGCATTAAATGGAAGAAAGACAAATAACTGGGTGGAACGAAAACAACAAGGGGGAACAAAGGAAAAGTGTATGAAAGAAAGTGACTAGTCGACCAGATCGAACATAGAGAAAGAGAGCGAAGGATATCAGAAGAACTGGGTATGATGAAGTTGTAATAAATCGCTTGGCGGGTTGGGAGAAGTATCCACAATACCACACCAGGCAGAGCAATGAAGTCAAAATAAATAAAAGAAGCCAGCGAGCGGTAGTATTAGCGTATCAGCGAAGGAAAAAGTAGACCCTAAAAGAGGTAGCGAAAGAACGAACAGGATGAAGTATCTGATGAGGTAGACTACTTCATGCTTCTTTTCAACTTCAAACTATCTCTCTTTCTTTGGGCGGTAACGTTGTACAACGGATCAATCTCCAGATCCAATCCGGTAGGAGTACCACCGTTGATCATCGAACTGATTGAGTTGGACCTTGCAATGACACCAGGAATATGAGGTGCATGTCGCTTGTTGATGCTCGTTCCATTGGTAGCAGCAGTAGACCCAGGGAAGTGTTCACCACCAACAGGTGTAATCGGTGTGCTTGATCCACTTCCAAGTTGGAAATGCGTCGTATCGTGGAATGGCGACTGTAATGGCAGGCTACTGTTGTCACTCCTAAGGTTATGTTCGAAGGAGAATTGGTCCAGGGGTGATGTGATCACGTTGAGTTGTCTGTGTGGTTTTCCTGCTGCTCCGTTGGTCGACAGCCTGCTGTCCAGAGTAGTCGTTGAAGAAGTATTGCTCTGTGAGGATATGTTTGAGCCTGCCGATGATGGTGGAGGAAGAGGAAGGGTGTTCATCATCATTTCGTTGTATGCTTGCTGCTGCTGTTGAAGTGGATGCTGCTGTTGCTGTTGCTGCTGCTGCTGCTGGGACGAAAATTGAACCGAATCAACGAGAGAATCTGTGGATGATAGGCGGGTTGCCGAAAACATTGGGTTCTGATGGAGCCAGGATGGACGGTGGGCCAATTGAGGCTGTATGGAACCCATTTGTTGAGGCTGGGCAAAGAAAGGACCATTCATAGTCATCGAAGAGACAGAGTTGGATCTTGAGATAGGGAATGAAAAGCTGTTGGATGAATTTTCTGATGCTGCTTTTGAGTTACAGATGTCGAGCAATCTCTTTCTTATTATGCTCAAACACTGAGGTTGTGAAGCTTCTGATAGGAGAACATCCTCCTGGTTCTTTGCGCCTATCAGCATATGGATGGATTTGTCGTGATGAAGTAGGTGTAGCATCTGTTTGGATATTTGTGAGGCAACACCAGAGGGAGGGAAGTTGACGTTGAAAGGAGTCGCGTTTGGTCTATTTGCAAAAGCCCAGTAAAGGCTCATGAGTGCTTCATCGAAGGTTGCGGTAAACTCATAGTTTGAAAGGTTGACCGGACTGGTTTCGTTATAAATCGAGGAAGACATGGAGCTTATGCTATCACACTTGGTCAATGGAGGTTGATGATCGTTGCCAGTGTTTTGTGACATGAATCCATTGTTGTATTCGGAGTGAAAAGAGCTGATGGAGTCACTCCTCTTGGCCAAAAAGCCTGGAGTTTGGAATGGGAATGGAGGTATGTTCTGGTCGGATGGCGTCATGTAACCACCAGGGGTGATTGAGCCATTAGGTGCTGAAGTGTCCTTCAGAGAGTTGTTTCTTGAGAAGCTCAAGTTCAAGTGTAAATTGTTGGCTTTCATAGCTTTCATAGTTGTGTCTTTTCCCAAAATGCAACGTCTGGATTGTAGTGGGTTGAGAAGGACTAGTCTTTAGAGCGATATGGTCTGGCGTGGCGAGGCGTGGTTGCTAAGTATGGGTAAACGTATAACGACTGTGACCGACGATGTCGTGTATGTATGTATGTAAGGATCGTTTGTGATAGCTAACAAAGAACTTGGGTTCTGTATTCTCAATTGTTGTGGGGTTAGATGCTGTCTAGGTGATATGATTTTGATGAAATGTGATGGATAGCAATAGCAGTCTTGATGAAACTGTTCGTGTCCGTTATTTACTGTTCCTGATAGTTTTCAGTCAAAAGATGGCTATATTTAGTAGTTGTTTGTTTGTTTTGATGTTTATTGAGGAGATCCCACTATATATGAAGGTTAGAAGAAAGAGAGGTTAATGGATTGTAATCGGAAAAGCAGGACAAAAGATGAGAAAATGAGGATGTGGTGGATGGTGAATAAATTGGTGTCTACGAGGATTATCCCAAAACGGCAGTAATTATTAAGGAGCGGCACCGACGCGTGAAATTACCTACAGCTGCTGCCGATAATCACCACCTGTTGATCAAAGTGATCTGGTGACAGCACAGAGTACAATCGTGGCTATGCATCTCAACATACAATGCATTGGTGATGACGACGATGTTCATGGAAGATATTGGAAGGAATGATAGCATGTACGTTGTTTAACTTTATGCACCATTTTGTCCTTTCCGAAGAGACCGTGGCAGTGGACAATACAACTTTCTTACTCTTGCTACCACCCACCGGATGGCATGGGACGATCCTTTGATCTTGACCTTGTACGAGACACTTCAAAGCAGGCTGAACACTCAACCGCCAGCTCCCCTGTTGATCCAGTATGAATCCAACCATCCCATCCTGTGCTGCTTATTATCCAACATGGCATCAACACAGACGCGTCAATAGACAAATTTTGCACTACCAACCCAATTTAAGCCCCTCTCCCGCACTCCCACAGGGGGAAGGAAGCGAAGAGAAGTAAAGAGAAGTGAAGAGCAAGAAGACGTTAAGACTTTTGTCCCAATCTGGCCTAAATCACATCCCACCTTTGCCTTCTCTTCGATCTCCAGATCTCCAGTAACATTAGGTAATCAGTATCAATTGTAACTTCAGCAAAGAGACATTCATGCTTCAAAACACATCAGTCAAACTGAGTATGGCCCAGCAACTAACCCAATACGCTGTATAACAAACTCTTACATTTTTGAACAGTAGCGAGGATGATCTCTCACATGAGCGGCTGATATGCTCTCTGAATTGTAACTTTCATAACAGCTAGAGAATGAAGTGTAGTGTAGATGCTCGTTCTATTGTAGTCTCTCGGCCTTTGAACATATTATTACTATACGACAGTTAGATAGATAGCATGCCCTCAATTCCATCATCAACACGTTAGCTATACCGATCCATACAACATTACTTCATGAAAAGCACTGACTCGCCAAGGCTAGGTCGGAAGCTAGTCTTGCCTCGTAAGGCGGTAGGTAGCTAGGGTACTAAACATTGCACCACTTTTTTTTTTTCAGATGATTTCAACCGTCACCTTCGACCTCTGTTTGACCAACTTGAGCTCTTGCATTATTGAACCTAGCCAATCGTACTCTGGAAATTCATCCATCAGCCTATACATGGTTCCATTCTTGCATGACTGAAATAGATATTCATGTTCTATCGGTCAATTCGACATTGCTCGTCAGCAAGTGTAGCAGAAAAATAGTCCCGTTAAAAGTTGCAATGACCGATCAACTTGCAACCTTAATTGAGATACCGAGGATTCAAAGCTGATAAAAGAGGATCATCAAATGTAAACGGTGGCCTTAAGTTCAATGGACGTGCCATTCGGCTCCATCTGTTTTGATTTTTCAAAGCAATTATACCATTGGTGCTTCCAGGATGAGTAGAATCCCTGTGAGTATCGAGATCCAATGATAGAACCCATTCTGACAAAATTACAAACAAACTCCCGATATTTGTCTGGTTCCTTCTAATCTCTCTCTCCTTTGAACCTTTGCCAATTGGGATGGTAAGCAAGACCGTAAGGCGTTCATCCATCTTGAGGTTACCCCATACTTCTATATAGAAGCATCACTTTTGATTTCACTTCTCCTCAAGACTGATTACGTGTATACTTATGTAATCCTTTGCACATCTGTACACCGGTACTCTTATTATCTTTCAACAAAACACACCTGTGCACCATCATGGCCAATCCATAGAAAGATACACGTTGAAGATTGCTTGCGAGACTTTGTGAGTGTGTGTGCCTCTAACAACTGTGTGGCACATCTAGCGATCAACCTCTTCCTATCAAACCGCCCGTTTGTTTGTCAATCTCTCCATATTTTTCACAAAAGGGTGAATTTCATATTCTATTTGATTCTGATCTTTCTTTGCTGTCATCATTGTTAGTCTTATCAATCCATCGATCTAGCACTCAATCATCCAAAAACAGGTTCCATTTTTCAAGATGCAAGTCAGTCCAAAACAGTTAGAGTTTGAATGTACGTAAACCTTCCACTATTCCAATTTCACCTTTCTGTGTGACATGCTTACCACATCAGCAACATCAAAGACGTTGTATATTACTTTTACAGCCCATCATTGTAATATTCAATCACAATTGATACACAGGACTCATGAAATCATGATCGATCATACATACTAACACCCCATTCTCAAACCTGGAATTTCTCGTGAGCTTTTTTTCCTCCTCTCACAAACGAGTGATTTCATGTTATCTTATCTACTCTCACCACAGATCCATTCACCAAGCAAGCCACAACCTCAATCACAGTCAGCAATGACTCAACCACCGATGTTGCCTTCAAAGTGATGACCACAGCTCCAAAGCTATACTGCGTCAGACCAAACGCATCAAAGATTAGTCCAGGTGAATCAATGGACGTGTCCATCATATTTCAAGGCTTGTCAAAGGAACCTGCAGTTGGAACCAAATGTAAGGATAAATTCCTAATTGTTTCTGTTCCTTGTGATTCAGCAATAGATGCAAAGTCCGTCTCAAGCATATGGACTGACTTACGACAAAAAGCAGGTTCCACAACAGACGTGAAGCTGAAGGTTGTTTACAAGTTTGACAGCGCCGTCAGTGCGATTCAAGAAGAATCACAACATTCTACACCTGATTCTAAGGGTGCTGCTGCTGGAATTCCTGCCGTTGTCCCAGTTGCAGCTGCTTCCGCTCCTAAAGCCCTCCCTGTGAGAGATGGTCCAACCGTCACTTCTGAGGAACCAACCGAATCAACACCATTGACCAAGCAACAAGTGACTTCGAGTTCCGATGCTTCTGCCCCTGCTGCCGTTTCCGCTCCTGCTTCCACCAGTAAGACCGCTACAACTACATCCGGTACTTCATCGACCACTTCTGGTATCTACCTCATCACCATCCTGGCTGTCATAATTGCTTACTTCCTAGCCAAATACGGAATGTCACAATAATAGACATGTACATATCTATGTGCGACTGAACGTGTGAGTGTGAATGTGCGTATGCGTGTACGTCTGTGAATTAGTAAATTGGTTCAGTGTTTTTGTATTTTGTGTTTTCACTCTTCTTTGTTCCTGTTGTTGTTACTCTTTTTTATTTTCTCTATTATTCTCCTTTATTTCCCTCCCTTCTCTCTTTGCAATCAACTTGTCCTTGGCTCTGGTTTCATCGCCTTTTTTTGTATCGAAACGAAAAGACAACACATTACTTTCAACTGATGATTGTGGATCTTGATACAGCTATTAAACAAAAAATTTGGATTCAAGTTGCTTGAATCTCGTCGTACTATTCTGCTATTTCATCCAACTATCCAACTGGACCCTACCGATCTCATCTCTTTTTCCCGCTTGCTTTAACGTCAAAACTTTTTATCATTATCAGATACGTTCATCGGATCATTCATCTTCCCTGAGGTAATCGATAAACGAAAAGTTCAATCCTTTCTTGTTCGTCATAATATTTTTTATCTCAATTGGCGATATATCGGTATTCAGTCTTATCACTGTCACCTTCATCCAACGATAAACCTTGTAGAATAACTTTTCAACCCCCCTTTTTCCGCACCTGCCTCCGAGGTTGCAGCCGCAGCTGTGGCGAGCGGCGTTTTGCTCTCTCTTTTTTTTGGCCGTTTGCCTTTTTGGAAATATTTCAGATGTATCACAACAGATAAATGTCTCTGCATTTGTAAGTGGATGATCCTCTCCCTTGAATTGTTAGCTCCATTTGAACCGAGATGAAACTTTAGGTGCTGCAATAATCAGCCATCCTCCAATGGGAAAGTGTATGGAGCAAAAGCCATAATACATTACTAGTGTCGAATCCCCCATGAGCTTCAGGCATCCTGGCATAGCAGCAGGTGCAACATCACTAAGTAGGCAGTCCACAGAGACCACACAATCGAATGAGTCTGATAGGTCGCCATCCAGGACAACTTTTGATTCAGACAATGTTCTTGATGATGATGATGATGATGATGTTTTCAAGGAGAATCGTCAAGACGAGGTGAGTCCCAGTGAGCTCACCATCGACTCTGAAGAGGAGGGCGATCAGCGTATCTTACCGCAAACAACTGTTCAAACGCAGCTATCCGATGACGATGAAGCAGGAAGCTTACAGGATCAACCACAAGAGGTCATTGAAGCTGAGGAGGAAGATGACGATGGTAGTATAATCATCAGAGAAGTGATGATGGATGGCTACAGGCCAGACTCAACAGCTGCCAATGCCATATCGGATGGATCTACCACTTCTAGCAATAATTCAAGAAAAAGGGTACGCTCGTCTTTGAATGAATCAAATAGAGCCATAACTGTCGAATTGCTGTCTTCAGAAGACGAGGATGATAATGATAATGACTTCAATGACGAAGATGACGACGAGGTGATCATTTTAGGGTCCGATGGAGAAACAGAAGAGACTGTGAAGACTACGAGCGATCTCCTAGCAGATGCAGCAAAGAGAACCAACGGTTCAAGTTCGCTTCATGAGGTTGTCTGTCCCATCTGTTTTGACGAAATTGAAAAGGTGGTGGCCAGTCCATGCGGCCATTTCTTCTGCTCGGATTGTGTCTACAAAGCTTTGGCAAGCTCAAAAGTGAGTGGTAATTATCGTGGCAATTGTCCCCTGTGCCGTAAGGTTGTTAACTATAAAGACTTGGTTTGGTTGAAAGTCAGATATGCCAAGCGGTGAACTGAGCTGATGTGATGTTGTTCAAGTAAGATACTCAGTAGTGTACGCTCACTCGCTCCAGTGTGTTTCTCGCAGTGTCATTGGCGTGCGGCTCGCGTAGCTGAAGTTGGGGGATTGTTCCCCCTTCTTTGATTCTACTTGGTTGGTAATTTACTCAGTCTTATGCTTCTCTTAGTATTGGATTGGTTGGCAGCAAGGTGTTAACACCATTTAAGTTGACAGCTTAAGCACCGAAGAGATCAAAAACAAATAACGCATACCCAGTGAAACGACATCCTCAACGAGGGAAAGTCTACTCAAAAGTGGTACAAGACACACCGGCAGAACAACTATTTTATTCTGTGGTATCAGGGATTTATACTGAAGAACAGAGACATGATAATGATACATCTAACTACATTGGGCAGCAGCAGCAGCAAAGACACGAGAAACCTGAGTATGATTCGTACAGAAGTATCGTCAGCGGTGTCCACTTCAATTGAGTACACAACAATCAAAAGAGGAAAGTTTAGAGGACTAATAGATAGCCGGATATTCAGATGTAAATACCATTTGGTACATCCAGTACTGTGTGTGTGTGATTCTCTGCCCTTGGTATCAAGTCCATTAAGAAATACAAGGACAAAGAAAAGGGGAAAGTTGTTCATTTATGAGAGTGAACAGGATCATTTTCAGACTGACGACCACAAAAATACTAAGCAAGACGAAGCTGGACGAAGTTTGTCCCTTCCATCCATGGATCCAAGAAGAAACAGTCAGAACGTCGATTCTTCTTTTGATTCTCTTGCCTCTTCGCATTCACCCTCGTCGTCATCGTCGGCCGATTCGTTAACATCCTCCTCCTCTTCGTCCTCGGGATCATCTTCTGCGTCGGTGACTTTATCATACTTTACGAGGGATGGTGGAATTAGAGACCTCAAAATAGGAGCTAGCGACAACAGTATCAATGAACTTTCGAAGCAGACCAAATTAGGAGAGCAGCAGCAGCACTCACACTCACAGCATCGTTACAATCAAGAGCTGGATTACCAATCTAGAAATACAACATTGGAAAAGCCTCCATTCTCTGCACCCTCATCGTTACCGTCTCGCCCAACTTTGCCGACGATTGTCATGGAAGGCACATCCACTGCATCGAACTCGAAGGACCATTTGAGGTTTGTCTCTGGTCCGGATACAAGCTACAACAGGAAACTCATGAATGTTCTTCATCGTGGTGGAGATCATGCGAAATTTGAACCACATCAAAGTACCACAAGCGTTGTAGGAGAGATAGTCACTAGTGAAGCCTTTAACCCCGCAAAAACATCAGATCTATTGAAAGGATGTACAGTGGGGATTGCGGTTACGGACAACAACTTGACTGGGAACGGCATCAATGCTACAGCCAAGGATGAGATAATTGACGAGCAGACATATGGCAAGCTGGAAAAGAGTGTAACGGGGGATCGCTTGACCGACTGCGTTTCTGCTCCTGCTGACTTCTGCGTTGATCAAACATCGTATTTACACATGGGTAGTTCTTCTACTGTGTCTTATAGGTTATTGAAAAGTGGTCATAATTTGGGACCTGGGAACTAAATCCTGAAGGTTTTCATTTCTTCTTTATAGATCAAAAGAAACATAGCGCTTGCCTCACTGTCTCTCAATTGCGATAACATTCTGTAGATCACATAATAAATATTGGGACTGGCGAACAAACCTATACAAACTTTCCAAAGCCTATGAGAAGATGTGACCGGGATAAGGGTCATATTTATTATCGAATCACTCAGATCTAAAAAGGGGCGGGACCATGCATTCAATGCTACGATATATACATGCACTAACCCTAACCCCGGATACTCAACTGTTCAACTAACATTCTCTTTAACGACAAAAGAATAGTACTCTGCTCAGCGCCTATATTTATACTGACTTTCCCTTCTTTGTACAAGATTGTTCAACAAGGAATGAGCGAGGCGTGGATTATTTGACGTTCAAAACCTTATACTAGTTCTTACATTCTATTCATTTCACCGGCCTGAGCTGTGCCGCTTGCCCAAAGATCCCCCCCTGTCGAAGTACCAAGTTCTGTTGAGAAAGTCCGACCTTGATAATCCAGGACGATTAGGCGTGCATGCCTCAGTAGTATGCTTACACTGCATCTACTTATGTGCATTTTGCTATAAATTAACTTTTTTTCCTCTAACAACAGGCCTATTGTTTAGCATGCATATGCAAAATGCTTAGCATTGTAGAGTTGGAAAGTTAAATTGAGATCAAGGAACAACTTTCTTCGGTGCTAAAAGCGGTACACAATCAGGATAGACCCCCATAGATTGATTTGGGTTTACTGGCTACTGTTCTTTGTTGGGTTGAGAAATCAACTGGCCTTGCAACATTTCACAATCTTCCCTCTGCTATCATCAGAAGAACCGCTGCCACTGTAATCAAGATCTGGACTGGCAACATGAACTCGCTGGATCACTCACGAGCAGTTGATACAATAGTGAAGAATGCGCACTAGCATTTCTTCAGGGGCAGGTAGGTGAGTTCAATTGCTCACCTGGCCAATTGATATGCTGTCAATTTATGAGAGTTGGAAATTGACAACAGCCTAGCATAAAATGTGGAAGGAACGACAGACCGAGACAGAGAAAATTGAGGCAAGATTTCATAAGAATAGAGAGTTTCCTAGGGATTGAGTGTAGTTGTTCGATGCCAGGGAGAGCAATAGAATCAAGCCAGTATTGTACAATGCACTGGCTAGCAGGCTAGCTTGTGGGGCTTGTAGCTGCTGTGTACAGCCCCGGAGGACTGGGTATAGTGTGGATGCGGCGCTCTGCTCCTGTGCATGGCAGAACGTACGACGAAGGTTGTTTGTATCGATTCCTGGATCTTTGACAGGGAGAGACACTATCGTATCTAATCGTCGCATAGGTAGAAGAACCTGAATAAAAGCTAGAGCTGTCATCAAATCACTAGTTTCGCGTCAGTGTTCTTTATAGCCTCAACAACTCACGTCTAACGTGGCAAAGAAAGAGAGAATTACCATTTGCACAGTGTGCATGCCTAACTAGAAGTTAATGCTACCTAGTGCATTAGCTCATAATTCTAACTGCATGATTGTTGAATAGGTTGTCTCCTTTCGACTCTAGCCAAGCAACATTCAGAGCCTACTACAACTGGCAGAGGCAGTCTAGACACTTAGTGTACAAACAGAGTTTTTCTCGGGATACGTGGCTCAAACCGTTGTAGTCATGCTGAATAAACCACCTTCTAATAGCATCGTTCAGTGGATCTTTGCCGTAGTGAGTAATTGAGCGTATTGCCAATGCCGATGTAGGCAAGAAGCAACTTTGAACCTTATTATATCTCCAATTGCAATGCTGGATCTTATCGTGTGCGTGTGCGCTGCAAAATTCTGACTGTGCATTTGAATGCATGCATATAGACATATATGCACATGCAGCACAATAAGGCGATCATTTGCCTCTACACCAGAAAGTGAAACTTGATCCATTTCTCCCGGACCATCTCTAAAGATGTATGGAATATACTCAAAACTGACTACAGCAGAACTACTAGGCTTAAGCCGACCATTCATTGATCCCTGACTTATTTATATGTACCAGATTCCTCTTGATCTAAAAGCCACTAGCAAACCTTTCTTTCCATCCGAACTATCGAATCAAATCTTACTCATCATTACTCAATAGGCCCTCATAATTGCTCTCTGGACAGAATCATCAAAGGCAAGGGTATATCCATCTTGTTTTTTGAGCCAACGTTGATTCATAGCAGCCTTTCGCATAGCTTATTCTTTCCCAGCTGTCCCACTGATTCAAAGAAGGAGCATAGCTATCATTAGGCTAGTTTCACCCTCTCCTCTCACGAACCTCACGAACAAAATAAGAGACTTTGAGAGAACCATTTTGCCACGTTGGGAGCAGAACTTGACTCAAACGGCAATTAAAGATCATTCACTTCCTCTCACAATGGAATACTTCTCAGATTCGGAATCTATCATCTCTGATTTCAACGATCAAGAGGATTTGTTCATCTCCATAAAACTGAAATCTCCCGAGCATGACGATCTCTTTGACGATGATTGCTCCACATATTATTCGCTATCGCTCAAGCTTGATACAGATATGGATAGCTACATCGAGGATCGTTCCAACGATCATGGAAGTTCCGTCAAGCTAGGAAACATCAAAATGACACAACTCACCAACAAATTGATCAGACGGTACGATTTAAACACAGTAAAGTTGGCCACGTTGAAAAAATACATCAAGTCTTTAGATGTCGCCAATCTGGTAGACTCAAGTGCTGGGCATTTGAGGCCGCTGGCAATCATGGATCTCATGTTGCAGATCAATGCTAGGTTGAAGGATATCTATTCTCAGGAAGGTTTGGACTTTACCCATTCAGACTTCAAGTCAAAGCATTATGGAGACTGTATTGATGCTACCGAATTAAAAACGCAGATATTGAACCATTTTTGCCAGGAGCTCAGTATGTCGGCTGTTTCAAAATCGAAACAAGAAGTGATTGAAAATGTTGACTCTCTATCTCTTACTGAAAACAACGCAAAGATCTTACGTCTCATTGATTCACTTTCAAAGTTGTTGAAATCGTACAGCTTTGAGACCATTCATCCAAATGATGAACCGAGAGTAGAATCCAAACAGCAAGTGACAACCGTTAAGAAGCCGATTTCAACCGTTCGAAGTCCAGCTACAAATAAACTCATGAGCACGCACAGGAGACATACCGGGAAATCATCTCATGGTAGTAATACCAGCTCGATCCCATCTGTGGCCATACATACATCCTCCAAAACAAAACAGGAAAGGAGAGGCTTTTTCTCGTCGCTTGGTGGTAGAAAGGCGCCTTTGGTACCTCATCATATTACGCATGTGGAAAATTCTATAATCCGTTCATCCCTATCTGAGTCTGAGCCTGCATACCAACGAAAATCCACGTCTTTGAATTCCGACAAAGATTCAACGAAACAGCAGCAGCAGAAGCAGCACAAGCAGAAACAAACTAACAATTCGGGCTCACGTTCAACGAACCCACAGATACCAGAAACGCAAAACTATGCAAAGAGCTTGGACAATCTGCATGAACTGATAAGGGTTTTAACGACAGGATGTGGAGCAGATCCTGAGTCCAGCCAGGTGGATATTGACAGTGCCACCTCTGATGAAGCATCTCTCGTTGAACAACCTGCGGCACTACCTGAAGCAATCAACGCGTCAACCTCGCAAAATATCACCAATGAAACGGTTTCACAGCTTGGAGGAATCAACAAGATAGTGTTGGATTTCATCGATGAGTGTTTGCTATCCTTTATCATAAACGATTATCAGTTGTTTTTGGCGCTTTATTTGAAAGAGGTTGACAACCTGATCCATAACTTGCTCGTGTGATTTCGAGACTTTTCTAATTCTTTCTTTCTTTCTTTTCTCCACCTGGTGTGTAGCTAATGACTGAATGTACTTTTAATACGATCGTTTGCTTATATAATTGTTGTCTGGACCAAGTGAGTAGATGGTAATTGGCTACCCCAGCTTTTTTTGGGCGTGCGGTGAGCCTCCCGATGCGGGCGCAGGGAAGGTTTTTGGAGACACGGCTGGCAAGAGGGGAGGATGCAGGCACAGCCTTCCCGCAGGCGAAGCTGACACCCAAAACGAACATTTCCAAGTTTCATTGGATCTATATACAACTTATACATATACACTTTGTTGAGCTGTTCATCTTGAGAGTTGTTATCCACTTCATTTGCTTTAGAGCACCTATTCATTATTGCCCTCCACTGCTGATCTCAAATCCCACACAATGTACTCGGGTTATCAAAGACCGCCTGGAAATCCAGGATATTCACAGCAGCAACAACAACAACCACGGTATTCCAGACCAGCAGCTCCACCTCCAAACTGGTCAAACCAGCAATCTATCGCCACCAACAATGGTTCAGGAATTCACTATCAAAAACCGCAGCAACCCCCACCGATGCCATCGGGTAGTTCCCAGCATCAACAGATCCAAGGCACCAACCAGGTTCAACACTTCCAGTACTCCCAGTGTAACGGACGTAAGAAGGCTCTCCTTGTTGGGATCAACTACATTGGATCTCGAAATGCGCTACGTGGATGTATCAATGACGTCCACAACATGTTCAACTATCTCACTCGATGTCAAGGTTATAAGCAGGAAGACATAGTGGTACTAACGGACGATCAGAGAGAGATGGTGAAGATTCCAACCAGGGCCAACATGATCAGAGCAATGCAATGGTTGGTCAATGGTGCTGCTCCTGGAGACTCGTTGGTATTCCATTATTCTGGTCATGGTGGACAAGAGGTTGACCAGGATGGTGATGAGGATGATGGATATGACGATTGTATCTACCCTGTTGACTTTCAGCAGGCCGGGTCGCTTATTGATGATATCTTGCACGATATTATGGTGAGACCATTGCCTGCTGGTTGTAGACTAACTGCCATCTTTGATTCTTGTCATTCCGGTACTGCTTTGGATCTGCCGTTTGTCTACAGGGCTCAGGATGGTGGTATCAAGGAGTACAACGTTTGGAAGGAAAGTAAAGGAGATGCAATGAATTTGATGGTTGGATACGCCACAAGAAACACATCGCTGATGTTCAAATCTGCTTCAAATGTTTTCAAGAGGATTCAGAATTCGGGAGGCGGCAAGGTTGACCAGATGAAGCAGAAGAAGATGTCGCCTGCTGATGTACTCATGTTTTCAGGGTGTAAGGATTCTCAGACGAGTGCAGACGCAAACGAAGCTGGTTCGTTTACGGGTGCTTTGAGTTATGCTTTGATCAAAGTGTTGTCTGAGAGTCCCGTGCAGAGTTATTTGACATTGTTACAAAATATCAGAGCCGTGTTGGCCCAGAAGTATACCCAGAAACCTCAATTGTCTTCGTCGCATCAGATCGACCCAAACATTAGATTCATCATGTAGGTTGTTTGATGAAGAGCGATTACATCCACATCGCAACAATTGCCTGCCTTACTTTTTTGTACGTTCTTGTTTGATTTTACGAGTTTACTTTTACGTTTTGTAATCAGGTGGTCTTTTAGTCAATAGATCTGTGTTTTTGCAATTTGGTGTACCGTGATACATCCTTGATATATCAACCACCATTGATTCAACTCTGGGGTAGCTAAGGAGCTGTTGCGCGCCGGCACGCACTCCACTGTGTACGGCAACGAGCGTACCACTGCTTGCCGAGAGGGCCTTTCTGACTGCAATGCGGCACAGACAGCCTAGACGTTTATATAAATCTAAACCTAAAGAAATGTCTTTGTTTTTTTTAGAGCTTGGAAGTTTTCAGCTCAATGACTCATAAAGGCACTGTCACTAGGGTCTAGGACATTTCAAACTTCAAAATAGAACCAAAGATGAACAGGAATAACTTTGATCTCTCGATCTATCTCGTCACCAATGCTGAAATGGTCCCGGAGGGTAAGACCCTCCTCCATCAAGTTTCTGAAGCCATCAAGAATGGAGTCACCTGTGTCCAACTCCGTGAGAAGCACCTCTCAACAAGGGCATTCATTGAACGTGCCATTGAGGTAAAAAAGCTAACGGATGCCGCTGGAATCCCATTGATCATCAACGATAGGGTTGACGTTGCTCTTGCAGCTGATGCTCATCTTCACGTTGGACAGGACGACATGGATGTCAAGACAGCAAGAAGATTGTTGGGACCAGACAAGATCATTGGTGTGTCTACTGGATATGTTCATGAGGTTGAAACCGCAATTGATGATGGAGCCGACTATATAGGTATTGGGATCATTTTTGATACTACCACCAAAGTCACTGCTAAGGTTGCCATGGGTCCCATTGGAGCTCAAAAGCTGTTGCAGGTCATCCAGAAAAGAAAGTCAAAGATGAAGACATGTGTCATTGGTGGAATTAACCAGAGTAATGTGCATAGGGTAATGCTTCAAGCAGTAGCACCAGAAAGTGAAGATGGGACATTGGCGCCCCTTGGTATCGACGGAGTTGCTGTTGTTTCTTGCATTGTCGCACAGCAAGATGCTGGAAAGGCTACTGCTGAGCTGAAGAGGTTGAAAGACTCAGCCTCTGAGTGGTACAGCCAGTGGTCACATCCTTTGGAACACTCCCACAGTTTCACCAATTCACTTAAATCGGTTGATTCAGTTAGGCCAATGGTCCACCATATTACAAACGATGTAGTGAAGAATTTCTCTGCTAATGTTACTCTAGCAGTTGGTGCGTCTCCATTGATGAGTGAGTGTTCAGAGGAGTTTATGGAGCTTGCACAGTATCCCAACACGAGTTTGTTGTTGAACACAGGAACTCCGACAGAAGAACAGACTGCCATGTATATCGAAGCGTTGAAGGCTTACAACAAGTTTGGAAAGCCAATTGTTTACGATCCTGTTGGAGCTGGTGCTTCCAGTGTGAGAAAGAACAACGTCAAAAGGATACTTTTGGAAGGTCACTGTACGGTCATCAAGGGAAACGAAGGCGAAATATATGCGGCTGCAGGCTTGGAGAAAGCAATGAGAGGTGTCGATAGTGAATCTTCCAAAGACTTGACCTCCGTGAAAAAGGTTGCACGCGAGCTTGCCCTTGCTACAAGGTCTGTGGTGGTTGTTACTGGAGAGATTGATGTGGTTGTTGGATTCTACTTCAGCAATGGAGCACTGAAGCCAGTGGGTTATACTATCAAAGGTGGAAGTCCAATGATGGCAAAGATTACAGGAACTGGTTGCTCATTGGGTTCTGTCATTGCTGCTTATTTAGCGAGTAATCCTGGTCATACGCTACTTGCGACAGTTGCTGCCTGCCTGATGTACAAGAAAGCAGGTGAAAAAAGTCTGCTGCCATCTTCTGAAAGTGGACCTGGAACTTTCCAAACTAGGTTCCTAGACAATTTAGAATGTGTGAAGCGTGGTGAATATGGCAAGGATATTGACCTTTTTCTGTGAATTTGGTGTGGAAGCGGGGGGGAAGGAAAAAATCAAGGAAGGACCACTTGATGATCAATGATATTTTTTTTGATGATCTAGTCGTTATGAAAACTCTTCCGTCTGGTGTGCTTTCCACTGGGGGGTGAAAAGCATTGCCAGATAGATATTCATACTCGCAACAGGTCATTCACAATAACACTGTCATCTTAATGAAGCATGTACTTCTATGAAACTTTGAATCTATCTAATCTATTTCACCGTATAAATGACTGATCTAGCTGCTTACTTGGTGGTCAAGCACTGCATCCCAATACGCAGCTTCTAAGGAGCAACCTTCCCTGAAAGTGGTCACAATCTTGGCCAGCTTGTCCTTTTCCAACGTATGGAAGGGGTAGTGCTGATCCAACAGGTTGGTGATGTCATCACATGCCTCCAGGCAATCAACACTCAAACAGCCTGTCAACCATTCAATGTACTTTGCATCCTCATGGTTTGTAGAAGAAGAGTTCAGAGCTATTGTACATCCGTAGTAGTACCCGAACACGCAAGGAATGAAAGCCGATATCATTAGCAGCCAATCATCCTTACCCTTCGAAACCACATTTTCTAGATGGGCAAGATATAACCGGCAAGCAGTAGTTGATTTGCTAGCTTTGAAATTCTTTCCACCATATGTCTTCTCATAAAAGTCAAGAATCGATTGCACAACCTGAATTGTTTTGGACTCAAATTCAATCAGTTGTACATTGGAGGGGGCAGTCGTGGCGGTCGACTGCTCTCGCAGATGGTCTCTCACCTGGACATGCAAATCACGGTATCCTAACAGATACTCATAGTTTTGTAGGGTGAGATAGTCGAACTGAGCCTGTGGCAGGGAACCATTAGCCAGCTTGGAGAGGATAGGGTGATTGATGTAAGAACTCCAAATTTCCTCGATGTCTGGCTGCGAGATGAGGTAATTCAACAAAGGGCAGGTTTGAGGATCCGTTATGTTGTGTTTGATCACCGTCATAGCTACTGCAACATCACCAATAGTTTATTAGTTGATTGTGACAGTTGTAGGAAGATGGAAGAGAGATGAGATGGAGTAACGAAGTGTTAAAAGATGTAGTAAAGAGGTAAAAGTGGAAAGTTTACCCCC